>BGPT01002960.1:32038-58325 GCA_003297045.1 Symbiodinium sp. clade C Y103
CCTGCTTGAGGCGGCTGTCAGGTTTCAGTGGATACCTCTGCCGACCTCCCCCAATAAAAGAGGGGGTCGGCGGCACCAGGGCGTTAGCCCTACTTATTAATTATGGCATTTTATCTCCAATTTTCCTTGGATCTTAGGGGGCTACACCATTCTTGGAGAAATTCATAATACGGGATACTGATGGATATGTTGGGTAGACCGTGAGAATCCGACAGTGGCACAAATCATACGGACAGTAAACAAATTTAGGCGCGACATGTGGGCCAAAATCGCTGTTCTCATGTCCAATGTAGGAATACTCGCTTGAAGAATTGTGCTTGGCATCCTCAAAAATATCCGAACTATATACTACCCTCTGGTTATCTAACAGTGTATCATGGAAAATCTCCATGTTCAATCGGGATCTATCATCCAACTAAATGGACCATATATTCCACAGCAACTTGTCACAAATTACCAGAGGGTATTTGAAAAGTAAGCTACCTTCATTGTTGTTCTTATTATATTTTGACTATTACTACTATTATAATGCCATGATTGACAAGATGATAAGTATATACAATATTTGATAATTTGAAGTACCCTCTGGTAAACGTTTACATAACTATGGGAAATCACTATCTTTCATGGGAAAATCCACTATTTCTATGGCAATTTTCAATAGCTGGACACATTTCTGAACACCAAAATCCGCCTCCGAAGCGGATCGCCTGGCGAGCCAAGACGACCATGGCCATTTTTCGACGCCATGAGGGGATGGTTGAGACATCTCAAGCATTCGGATTCTACTTGGATAACTTTGATGGTTTATCATCGGAGATACCATATTGGCCAATTCTGGGTGTTTGATTTTTTTTCCCGGTATGCTAAGGATTGTGACGCCCAGGTGGGGTTTTGCACTTATTATTGTTAAGATAGTTGGTCGTGCAGGTATGTCCAGAATATGTGTATCGTTGACCCTATGTTGAGTTAGGGAAATCAAACATGAGCTATCACCAGCCCATCCGAATCCACCATGATCCAGTTTGCGGCTTACAGTAACAAGTCATCATCCAGGTCCAAACATGTTTCACTCAAGAAAAAAACTATCAATACCGACATGTCCTACATGCAGGATACACTGATATGAACAAACAACATGATTTATGTAAAATATTGATTTATATTAATCAGTGTGTGTTATGTATATATATATATACATATATATATACATGTATATGCATATATTATATATGCCATACAATTGCACGTATATATATATATATATATACACAGTATTATATTTATAATATATCATATTATATATATATATGTATTATATTATATATATTACATGTATTTATATATGTGTGTGCGCAGTATGCCAATGCCATCAAACACCCATGTGGCTATCATCCCCCAAGGATTCCCTGCCGCAGTCGTCACCTCAAACGGGCAGCACTGCTGGCTCTGCTGCTTCCTGGGCCAAGATGTCATGATGTGGCTATTCATTCAGTTGGTTGGGTTGAGGGAAAACTACAAAGTATGGTTCAACTTTTCACATATATGGTTTCCTATAGATTTTCCCTTGGAGAAACCTTCATTTCAATGAATGAATATGTGTGTATATATATATATATACAGTATAGTATATATGTATAATATGGGATTTCGATAGCTTTGGTGACATGGCTTGCAGTTGAAACTCGTCTTGTCAAAACTTGAATTCAGGGAGCTGCCGTCACCATGCGGATATCCACTGCATTTCCGACTTTGAGAGTACCACAACTGCGCCCGACTGCGCCCCACCGGTTGGGGTAAGAACTTATCGAAATCACCAACCAGTTGTAGCTGCTACATGTTTGATACCGTTTCAATCCGTTTGATCAGTTTACTGCTTCTATCCTCAAGTTAGTGTGGTAAATTCCCCATTGATTCTTCCCTTTCAAGGGTTTCATTAGCAACCATTCACTGTTTGCTAGTTGAGTCCCCTTAGTTTTTCTGTGGTTTCGGTTGGTTGGTAAACTCATGTACACTCCCCATTTATACCTATGAATTGGAACCATCAGCAACTTCAGCCTTTCCAGTCCTCTGGAGGGCGCAGAAGAAGCTGAGGATGGTCGAAATGGAAAGGGCGCGATGTAGCCGTGACCCCCGTGGACCGGAGCCATGGCACGGCCAACATCTGGAGCCAGCTACAGTGCCTTTTTGCGACACTGGAGGAGGATTCACAATAACCAACATTTTACTATCATGTACAGAATATATTTATGAACATTTCATACATTAACTCTCATCGACTCCTGCATGTACTACTGCTAATAGCTGCTAAGGTTTGTCCGGCTGTGTCTTGGTAGAATCCTGCGGCTGACATAGGGAGTACCTTGGCTGTGGCAAAGAGTTGCCGCCCTACGACATGTTGCTTGCTGAAGTGGAGCCGTTGTCACGCAACGTGAAGCAACTGGGTTTGTCTGAAAATGGGGAAGGCCCCACTTTCAATGGACTAACAACTAACATCATCTCTTGTTTGGGTTTTTCATCCAAATGGGCAACTTAGGGTATACAAACAAACTCAACTGAATCCCAAATGAAAGGATCAGAAAGTTGTGCCATAGGCTGGCAAAGTGGCTCGCAAATCAGCAAGCCCACACTGGCTGAAAAAAAACATGAAGATCCCTTCGTGGCCCCTCAAGATTCACTAGCAACCACCAAACCTTTATACAGTGAATCTTCCAATAGCACTAGTAAACAGAAATGGAGATTTCAATTGTGCCACGCTGCACTCATGTATGAAATCATGAAACTGCAGCCATACGTAGTGGCCCTTTTCTTCCTAGCGGCTCAGCAACAGCTCCGTCTTAGAGCTGTCATCAAGGTTTCAGGCGCCTGCACCACGGTCAAAAAGGCGGTGAACAAATTAGTTGGACCAGCCATGTAGAGCTTGGTATATGGCATGATTCCCATAGTGGATAATTGTATATCATGTGTAATATAACTATAATTATGGTAAGGAAAAATCATCTGTAGCATTCTGAAGGTGCTTATGAAGACCATCGAACAATTATATCTCATATATCTCATATATTCTCATATCGGAACACGGCTCAAACGGGTGTTTCCGAGAGTTGGGGACTCTCCATTGCAAAAAAACAAATGGGACTATCAGCAGCAAGGAATGGGAGTCCCCGATTTTTGGACAGATACAAATCCCACAACCCATTCCACAACCCACAAACACATATGGAAAACACATGAAAAAACACCATAATTTCACCATCCAAACACAATTCAAACACCCATGTTGAAGCATATTGAAACACACCATCTCCACATTTCGCAACTGAGGAAAGTCCAACGAGGCCAGCAGTGCCCATCTGCACCTTCGACTTAGCACGGCACTCTTTGGCCTCCAATGGGTCCTTAGGACTGCGTGAGTTTCCTTGGGATCTGGTTAGACTTCAAGAGTTGAATCCTAAATTTCTCCGGTAATGTCCTCTACCAAAAAAGGCAAACGTCATTTAGGTTTGTCCCAAAAATCTATTGATTAATGATATGTTCATTGATATTCCGCATTTCTTTTGCCATTTTCGGTGCCCAATTTTCAGACAAAAGCGTTTGGACATTGGACATACACCATCTTCAATGATGGATGATTGGGGTGGCCATTGGCTGTGCCACAGATTGAGGTCACGGCGGCGACGTTGGCGATTGATGGTCTGTGCCTAGGCGACTGATGGTCCATGGAAGCTTTGCCATGCTGCACCTTGCAATTGGGCATCTGAACCCCATGTATATTTGTTAGTTATCCTATGCTAGTAGATTCATAATACATGCATATACATATACATATATATATATATATATTATACAGTTTGTCAATGTATATATATATATATATAATAGAATTATATAGATTGAACATATTTTGACAAATTCTGGTGTGGAAATCGCCGGTTGGAAAATCCCAGCTGCGCCAAATGATGCCAAGTGGCCGTCTGCAACGGCAGCGTCACAGCCCTGCAGCGGGAACACTTGTTTTCCACGCAACTATCAATCTGTATGACATCGCGACCCCCAAAGTTGCATGGTTCAGGAAATAAAATGGCCAAAAGTGTGGGTCCATCTTGATCTATTTTGGACAAATGACTGCATGTTTTGTATTGTTCAAAGAAGCCACGAGTAAGTGTCACAACATTGGAATCTTCGTGCCACTACAAGGGCATCGACACGCAACAGTCCTAATGCCGTGAAAGCAATCAGATCTCATTATATCATGTCTGTTACCCTCTGGTAAACTAACATAACTATGGGAAATCACCAATTTTAATGGGAAAATCCATTATAAATGGCCATTTTCAATAGCTATGTAACAGTTTGCCAGAGGGTATCGTTTTCTACCAAGAAACCCAGGGCTGAGACGTCTCTCCTTACAGCAAATCCAAGTCCCTTTGCCTGAAGGTCGGTCCCGCGACCTGGCGACCTGAAAAATGGGTCACATTTGATCATCTTCCTGGGGAAACATCAAATGGGTTTATCTGAAAATAGGGAATACCCCCAAAGAATTAGCCATTGAAAATGGGGATTTCATGAGGATTCACCAATGGATTTAGAGGTTTTCCACTAAATTTGCAGACAAACCCAACTTCTGAACCTGAAATCTGTTGAAACCACCAGAAAGAAATGAGGACTCGCTGATCTCAACGCTATGCCATCCAAAAAAACACCACGCCACTGCGTGATCAAGTTATGCGTTCTGCACGAAAAGAAGTGATTTCATATGATTTCAACATATTATAACCCCCAAAAAACACATCTGCCACTTGTGAAACCTATTGAAACTGGGATGGTTCATGTTTTTTCCAACCACCAACCGATAAAAATCCCTTGGGATCCGTGCTCCGACCGCTTGGAAAAACGACCTGCCACCCAGCTGTAGCTTGCGAAACACTGGAAGGTTTCCAGTGAGCCAGTGAGCTCACCTACACAATCAGACTTGAAAGTAACTGCTATTGTTTTTTTTCCTGGGCATACAACCATTCACCATGCAGCAAAATGATGGCCAAGGCCCATTCATCAACCAAGCGCCAGCTGTAGAGCAGTGGTTTTTATTTTTACTGGTTGGTAATCCTAAGGAGCCGAGCAGTTCCTTCGGGCGAGAAACATCATCTGCAACTCTCTACCAGCATGGTTTTATGGTTGGACAAGGCTCAGAGACACAGTGGTTGTAAAAGTGGACATATGAATATCAACTAGGCTCCGGGGAGGAGATAGCATATATAGATACACTGCAAAATGGTGCACTTCAAGAACCATGTCATATTATGTTATATATTTATATATACTATTACAAACATTTAATACAGTATCAATTGTATATGAGTACGTTCTATATGCTCATGATATTAATACACATTCTGTGCATTATGCAAACATGGCACATCCACGTCTCGACGGCCACGCCTCTGTCCCCTGCAGTACGAGGCCGCCTGAGCTCGTGGGGAGACCACGTGCAGGACCAACCCATGAATTACATTGAATTACAACTAGTTAGTAAGTGGGATTATAACCGTGTTATAAGCCAGTTGCCCAGTTATAACTACTTGAACATTTCGTTGTAACCATTACAACCTTGTCTCACCGTCTTGCCATATCCTAGCTATGGCATATGCTTTCTTTTCGTTTCGAAGAGGTGTGCCATGCCTGAGCATCAGAAGAGAGGGTAGGTACTGGAAAAAAACATCTGTTTGGCTGGATTCTTATGGCCCCCAATCACTGATGCCGTCAAATCAAAGAACATGCAGACAAGGATCCGCCCAAACACTGAAGAAACAAAACCATGGTGGAAAGGGTTCAAGGAGAAGTCAGGAGATCCACCTGGACCAGACATCTTGCCAGGTGTTATTTTTGAAACAACCAACCAGAACCACATTGCGATTCAGTTGCAATGCTCAACCCGGCTACGCGGTGCCGCTTGCGCATGGCCAAAATCCTCAGCCCCTGGGCTTTCCCACATCTTCTCCTCTCCGCGCTTCGGCCGTACCTTGCATAGGACTTCACAAAGTCTAGTGCAACCACTGCCCAAAGTGTGGAATCATAGCATGGAACACAAATATACCAACTCTAGCCAGGATAAAACGACATGTTTCATCTTTCATCTACCTTATCTTTATGAATTACAAAATCATTTGAACAGATTTGAACTTCTAAACCTAGAAAGTGCGCGGGGAGTTTCAAAAGGTATTGCTGCTTCCTTGGTCAAACATCAACCATGAAGTGGTGGACTGGGGGGTCCTTAGTTTTCGAAAAATCAAACACCCAAATTCTGTTGGCTATTGTTGTGTCACTTCCTGTGTCCTCAAGTAATGCAGCCTCACAATCAACAACTTGAAATTCGTAGATGATGCACCCAAAGTAAAAGCCTCTGACAGATTTTAAAAGGGGGAACTTACATCGTTTTTGGCTACGAGGTACCTGAGTGATGTGAATGGTATATCATTCTATATGGAGGTTTCCTAAAATAGGGGTACCCCCAAATCATCCATTTTTAGATTGGGATTTTCCATGAAATAAACCATCCATTTTTGGGTACCCCCAGCCACTAGGAAAGCCCCATATCAGTATATCTACTCGTTCATTGCATACCAATCCCATCCCCATGTACCGCCCATCCACGTCCACGTCCGCCTGGCGTGGAAACGCCACACCGGGTGCACCTCAAAGCGGGCGGAATTCAACGGTGATCTCAGGGTAGCTTTCTATGATGGGGATTAAATATCTCACCAAACTGTCTTGAAATCTCAGGGGGATTTTATTCAAGTTGTTCTATTTCAATTTGATATTCTATGACGAGGAATGTTGAGTAATGTTGAGGATGGTTCTCATCAACAAATTTGGAGATATGAAGCAACAAGACACCTTTGGTAGTTGAGCCACCTATGTAAACATGAAACTGCCAGAGTTGCCCATTTGTGGGAGACGACCCATGATTCTTTGGGATTCTGAATAGCACATCTCTAAACAGCAATGGATCAAAACCATAGACCCAAAGAATCCAAAGACCCATTTTTGTATCCACGTTTCAGGGTGTTGACATCTGTTGACTATTGGTGACCCATACAGAGTTCACATCCTTTTTGAAACCAGACTGGCCCAAGAGAACCATGTTGCTTTTGAACTTAAACCGTGTTGTTGAGCTTGATCAAGGCGCTCAATCAGTGATTTGGTTTCACCATTCTCAATTCTAGGGAAACAATCTGAGTAAACACGATGTGCACCTTGATTGCTAAGTTAGGGAAAAAAGGCATGCAAAATGACATCCTTGTGCAGTTGCAACATTCATACCAAGTGTTCATCGCTCACCACTGCTTACTCTTGATCTGGATATATCTGGATGTGGTGTTCCTGAACTTGTTTCTCTCTGCAGGGCATTTCAAGATTCCCTGAACTTACATGCTTGTACATATATCATATATACATATATACATATCCATGTATATATATATACACACTTATACATTACATATATACACCTATACATCTATATATATAATATGTCGTATAATATATATATATATATACATATATATTATACTATTGTGTTTCTGTTACACATGCTCTTCAAACTTGAAATGGACATCCATCACCTTTTCTCCACACTTGCGCACTATTCTCATGGCACCTCTTTATCCTGTCTGACATGTCGTCTCCTGGTTTCAGGCACGGATCCTATATGATCCTATGCTGGATCAAGTTCATATTGAAGTGCCATTTCCTGCAGCGCTGTCACATTTGCATCACGTTTCATCTGGAAGAGAGCCAATCTGCCACGAGTCCTTGGCGACGGAGCCGGGAGTCATCCTATCCCCCGATTTTCCACCAGATTTTATTCTTTGCCGAATTATTTCCTATTGGGGAAACCGATGAGGGTCGGGTTATTGCCATCTATGCATATATTGTCAATGATGCTCAATGATGCTGTGTGTACATTTTGTGTATATCACATTATAATACTTTATAGATATATGAATATGATCCTATCCCAAAAATATTGGTTGGTCTGTCTGGGAATTCAAACTTCATGGCTTGTGACTATCTACCAGCATCCAAAAGTTATATTGTATTAGGACAATTGTATTAGGACAATCGCCCTACTGTAATCAAGCAACTGTTTTTTTTGAAACTGCTCAACTATGATGATAGCTTAACCCCGCAGCTAGGAAGCCGAACTGATTTATATGATATGAATTTATCAATCTTCCCCCCCGTTCAACCAGGCAATTTTTCCATAATGCCAAACATCGCTGAATTTTCTCCAGGAATCTCAATGACATCTGCAAACTCTTCCACCACATGATAGCTGCTTCGTTCGTAGTCATGAATCAGAAGTTGTGTTGCTGAAACCGACCATCCCATGCTGCTGATGGATGTCAACATCTTCAAGAAACAAGCCACACGAAATCGACCATCCACTAAAACGACACGACGTGTCGCCTGAATGCCACAGCTGCCAAAGGTCTGGCCGCTGTAATTTGGCCAGCTGGACATGTGTTTCTTGTTGCGGGGATAACTCAAACTTTTGGTGGATCCAATGTCAACAAACACCAATTCTAAACGACCTTTTGCCATGGCAGCCGATACACTGGGCTGTTCTGAAACCAGCTGGATCCAGTCTTCAGAGCTCTCTATGCACTTCAAACACCGGAGGTTCTTGTGCTTTGCAGCAAAGGTGGTTGAACCACCGATACCAAACTCCAGATATGCATCGGCCTGCGAAAGAGTTTCATTGAAGAGGTGGATTTCTTTCTTGGTCATCATTGGTTCCATCCCCTCTATCGACTCATTCCTCCCAAATCTGCTCTGTTCGAGCTCTACAAATTCCTTGTAGGCATCATCCAGTGAAAATGATGCGCCAATCTGTTCACGGGGCATTCTTTTCGGTTGGATGGTCGATGCTGCGAGCAGGAGAGAATTCCCCTGTGCGACCTCTGGCTCGGTTTCGGCGCAGGAATTTCCTGCACCAAGCCAGAAAGCGGTAAAGAGACTTATGCTCAGCATTGAAATGACCATATTCAACATGGACCTGCTGACACGATACTAGTTCGAGTAACGTGGGTTCTGGAACCAAATGCCAGCGACAAAGTACTCAATCACATTCAGAAGCAACGCAAGGTGACCAAAGAGACTGAGGGAATCAGAAGTTTGATCAAGCAAACAGAATCAATATGAATCCGAATATGTGTCAAGAAAATGACAACATGACAACATGAGGTTTGATCAAACAACATGAAACAACATGAAAAAGGTGATCAAATATCCATGACTGGATTCATTGACCCTGCTTTGTCGACCGGCCATCTCTTCACCCGAACTCCCCTGAGCTAGCAGCCCACGGGAAGGATTGCCTAAGGATGGGTGAAAGCCACGAGGCATGGTGAAAGCACAATACACATGGTCAATGACTTTTTTTCCTGGATTTTTCACAGGCTTTGACCATGTTTTTTTTCATCTTGCCTTGCCTTGATTTTTTTCCAAAAAGAAGGATATATCACGGCATGCTTCAGACATGTTCTGCTGTGGTTTCCCGTCACTGTTCATCCTAAAACATTACGGATATACATTATAATCATTACATATAATAATGGTCTATCGTCAAATGATATATGGGTATGGATCCGCCTTTCTTTGGTACTGGATGCCGCCATGTTCGCTGTAAACACCCTCCAGTTTCTTGTGGTACCTCAATCTGAGCCACACTAGTAATCACTAGTAATTACTTGCAAACACCAACAATAGAAACCCAGTACAGGGGCAGGTTCATTGCTTAGGACGCTACACTTCCATATTTTGATAACACACACTTGGATACAAAAAAAAGTATGATGCGTATAGTGTCGTATAGTATTAGAGTGATGAATCCGTCTTCGGTTTATCTCCCCATCATTCTTCCGCTACCTGCAAACATGCGGTCTCACTTCTGCATTCGTCACTTGAATTCATTTGGCGGTTTGCTACGACTCGTACAGCTTTGTCTCAAAGGGCGTTATCCCAAAACGGCCAGCCATCAATCGGAAACGTGCCTTCATAACACCATGAGATGGAATGGAATATACAGCCTCATTTGGAAACAAACCCGTTAAGAAGTGGAGTTCTCTCAACACATCGCATTCTGAGGACAGGTGGCTTTGTCACGGAAGTCGTTGAAGTCGTGATAGCCTTGCGGCCTGGAGAATTCAGGAAGGGTACCTGGGTACCCCTCGCAAAAGACCCAACGACCCAGGGGTTTTACATGCGGGGTTGATGTTGTTGATGGAGAATAAAGTGAGCCTAAAAACACCCGAAACATCATACAGTATGTACTGTCTTTCTTGTTCGGGATGGGCAGTACAGTTGGAGGAATACAATTATATGGAGTAAATGTTGATGAAAATCAAGGGCATGCTTCAAATAACCAAGTGGACCAAGCCTGAAACATATTTCAGATTGAAGGATATTGAAGGAGTGTGGTTAAGCAATGGTATGAGCTTGTTGAGTCAATGTCATTTGTGATTCAGGATCTTATTTCCAATGATATCATTATGGACAAAATGGGGATCTCGTGAACTGCACACTCAGAAGCTTCAGTCAAGACTTCTTCTACGGATTTAAATCTCCAGAAACAAGATCATTTAGAAACGGAAATAAACACACCAACTTTTTTACCCTATGATTTACCCATCCTTTTTACAGCTGTGAAAACGTCCCCGCAAAACAGGTACTCTTCGCATGTTTGGCCATGGCCTGGCAAGGGGATCATCAGCATTCTTCGCCGTCCACAAGGAAGGCAAAATCTTGAGATCCTGCCGCGGCAACAAATTCTGGACCTGTGGAAGCTGGGGATCCATGATGATCCATGATGATCTATGGATCTAGGACAAGTCTGCTGATGCGTTAGGCATACCCAACAAAATTCATCTGGGTTATAGTTATATTCCCGGTTATAGTTGCTTGTTTATTGATGGTGGATGTTCCCACATCTGGATAGAGATGATGAAATGTTAATCATAATTCATCAACCTGGGATGATGCCTCCATAAAACCAGCATTTATAGTATAGTGACTTCGCGACATGAGATTGTTGTAATTTATCCATAATATACAACCCATTTTTGGGGGGGTTACAACAGTCAATGTATCAGTGGTTATAGCATTGTTACAATAATGCTATAACAGTGCTGTATCTGGAAACTTTTACCATTTGATGGTTGAGGGAACCCTCTGAGAAAAAACATGCTCACCAATGTGGATCATCCGTCGTCATTCCCTAGATAGGATTTGGAAACATGAAAAAAACATATTTGGAAATCACCTGGAAAAACTTCGAAGTATCATCCTGCATGGAGTGTCTCAAAATTTGAGGAAGCGCCAGGGGGCCCAACTCCGTAAAGTGGAAATCCAGTGTGGGGCTCCAGTCAGGAACAACGCGTCTTTGTGTCTTTGTGTGGGCATGATCATGACAAACCAATTGTGTTCCATATAGCTGTCAGTACTGGTCGTTACGGATTTTCATCCCCCGAAATATGGTACAATTGGTACAGTATGTTTTCCATGATTGTCTCTACCCGGCAGAACGAAATGGCTTGCTCATCAGAGTTTCCTGTGTCAATCCTGTGTCAAAGTGTCCAAATGGTTGATGTTCCAATCCTGCATCTAAGTGTGGAAAATGACCTAGGCCTTGGGAAAACGCTTATCTTTCAAGGTGGTTTCGCCATGTGGTCATTTTGGGATGGCTCCCTTCAACTCGCATAGACTCCATTGTTGGGGGTTGGAATGCTTTCCAGCCCAAAAATGGCTGATCCTCAAGGTCCATGTTGGTTGGGGGGATGGCAAGACAAGATTTGCCCCCATCTATGAATATCTGGATCCAAGTTGGACCCTGCGCTAGGACATGGTAACAAAATCGACCACAATCATCAGAACCTTCAACCTCACCCAGGGATCCATCATGACTCTTCCCTCTTCACCACCCGTGACACATCATTTTTGTTCGCGGGGGCGTAGGCTTTGAGGTCAGAGACAGGCCTGCGTGTTTCTTCTCGTGGACAGTTGGAGTCACAACGAGGAGCATCAAATGAACTGTGGCTGTCATTGCCAAGCGAAAAGTCACAACAACTTGGAATATAATGCATGGAGTTGCAACGTTGCAATTCAGAGGTCTTCCTGAAAATGGCCTTGAATGATGCAGCCGATGAAGATCCATAAGGTAACTATTATGGTGATTTATGACTGTTGCTGACTTGCAACTTATGAAGATGTAGTCGTTACCATGACCATTTCATGGCGCTATAGTCAGGTACAGTTGCACTTTCAATGATTGGACCAATGGCTCGGCATCTGCGCCTCCACAAAGGGAACTGGCGCAACAGCTGGTGCAAGTCATTAAATCAATGCGCTGCTGGGGTTTTATGCAGCGTGCCCCGCACTGTAGCTGTGAGCAGCTGGTAGGATGTCATGGCCGGGGCTTCATGATTCTTTCCAGGCCTGTGGTACAAATCTAGAGCATGAGCCGCACCAATTTTTGGCGGAATCTTGTCTCACAAGTCTCAGGACGTCCAACCATTGCACAGTGCGGGTCCCGGATGGTCCCGGTCCGTATCCCATCGATGAAGTCGCGTCTGCTTTGGACGCTACCTCCCCTTCATGAGCTCTGTGAAGTCGAGGTATCTTGCCTACGTTTGGAACGTTTGCCACGCTGACAAAAGAGAACAGTGACAGGTTAATCCGGTCAAAACAAGATGACAAAACACCAGTGTCTTGTGTGGAGTCCCCAAAATAGTATAAAATAGTGGTATAACTCACGGTTTCCCCCATGTAGACTGCAGGGTCTCAATCCGGATCCGTGCCTGAAGACCACGGTTCGTGCCTCTTCTCCCTGATCAAATGCAGGAAGCTAAGTCATTTGCACAACTTCCTGATCTGTTTACATATCTCTACACTATCTACACCACCATCATCATATATTTCAAAAACTTCATTGTATTTCAGTAACTTTCTCTCACATCCCATCTTCGGCCTNTATCTCTACACTATCTACACCACCATCATCATATATTTCAAAAACTTCATTGTATTTCAGTAACTTTCTCTCACATCCCATCTTCGGCCTCATCAGGGATATTGCAACATGGCATGTGGGCTAAGAAGGCCTGCAGTGTGTGGCTGCAACGACGCTTGCACCAGCTTCCACAGTAGGCAGTTTCCGACCCATGGGGGTATCCCAATACCATTGGTTTCAATGCTAAAATGTCAAATTATTTGCGGATATGTGTGGGTACCTCCATTTTCGGAAAGCTCCAGGTCACCAAAAAAATCAAAAAGTGTATTTGTAATGACAAAGACATACAAAGACCATGAACATTGGGTGCGGAAACCTACCCAAATGAACCGAGGCCGCTACTCCAACGCCCTCCAGCATGTCCTGCCGAGCCGAATCTCAGCAAGAAACGCCCAGGAGTGCCCAAGTCAGAAATCTTTCAGGGGTCACCTTGGCCACCTCGGCTGAATCCCCAACCGCCCACAACCACGCTGTCACTGACCCACTTCCGTCCTGGATGTACTTCCAAATGCCCTGCCAGAAAAATGAGTCAGGATCATTGACAATGAGAAAGGTAGGGGGTGATTGGGTGATTACATGGATCTCCGAAGCACTTGCGATCTGCTATGATCACATCCCATATCACCTTTGTCGTCTTGATACCTGACTGGGCCGGTATATCATGGTATATCTATCAAGATATATCAAGTAAATTCGCAATGAAGTGGCGCGACTACAGTGATACAGAACTTGCACCATTTCATGCCACACATGTTGTAACTCCTTGATGGAGTGTCCCCAAAATTCTTTGAATTGCATTGGACTCCACTGCGTCTATGGCCGTGTTCATCTCTCTGGAATCTGCAACAAACATGTGTGAGAACATGAAGACCTGAAAAATATGTTGGAAAATTCAAAGTAGATGTAGGGGGCAGAACACAAAACCCAACTCCCGGCCTTCTCCGGCTTCATAGCCTCAAAGGCGTTCCGCATCACGGTCTCCTCTTCCAGGCCATCGAAGCCCGTGGTGCAGAACCGCCAGGTTCTAACGGCGGCCCTCAACGTCATGTTGTCATGGCTGACCTCAATATGCGTGCTTGGCCTTTTCTTGAGAATTGGGTCGAACTTCTCGACCTCCCCAAAGCGGAGCTTTTTGACAGCGTCAAACTTGCGCTTTATCGCCACGAAGATCTTCTGCCGCATGGGCTCCAGCGCAATCCCCTGTTCCTGCAGAAATTTGTCGGTGATGCTGGCCAAACCTCCTTGCTTCACCAAGTCCTCAATGGCAGCAACAAATCGATGCCCCAGTTTTTCTCGTTGGGCCCATTCGGTGAGGTGGGCCAGGTCACACCAATCCTGGAGGGGATTGGACGGCGTCATGTGTGTTTGAGTTGCACATGGTTGTATAAAGTGAGGTTTTTCTCTACATTTCGCTTGGGCATGCTTGGGCATGGTCTCGATGCTTTACGTCTTTCACATTATTTTTCGTGATAGTATATCTGGTTTTTGCACGTAGTCCGAGAGGGAAGGAATGCCTCAGGGTAGCACAATGATCACAATGCGAAACCATGCAGAAGCCCTCCGAAACACAGCACNATCTGGTTTTTGCACGTAGTCCGAGAGGGAAGGAATGCCTCAGGGTAGCACAATGATCACAATGCGAAACCATGCAGAAGCCCTCCGAAACACAGCACAAATCCCGAGGGTGCAAGGTCAGGCCCAACATAATACAAGACAGTGCCCAAGAAACAGTGGATCATGTCAGGAAAACTGGAAAAAAGATGGGAAAAGAGGCACAATTCCACTCTGAAGCGGTGCTGCTTGTCCTCTGGTTGATCCTCCAACGAAGGCAAACTTGGTACCTCCAAACACATTCTTTCTTCAGATCCAACCCACGAATGACATCAAATGACCAACATGCCATAAATGAGCTAGATTAAAGATTCAACGTCTTGTCAAATCATGTGAGCTTCAACATTTCAACATGCTTCAACTATCATGCGGTTGGGAAACTCAATTCCTAGCTCCTTGGCTCCAACATACGTGGGCTCCCTGAGCTCCCTCCCCGCTGGATAGTCAAATCATGTGTAGAGCAATAGTTCAATAGCACCCCAAAACTGGAAGCAGTTTATGGGTGGGATTCCAACCATCAATCCATATGGTGGTTTAGTGTTGCTCTACTAACATTAGTTGACCTTAAATCCAGAAAATGCAGCCCCCATCGCCTCCACCGGTGCCGGGGGCGGCAATCTTGGTGACGAAGCAGAAGGGCCAGAATCCTATGGCTTCAATAGGAAAGACTATGATAGGCTATCAACATCTATAAACTGAATTCGGGAAGGGTAAGCCCTTTGGCATTTTTGTGCCTAATTTGTTTCACGCAACAAGTTTAATTCGAGATATTTTCCTCACTAAAACCAACATCCCGAAACACAACGCAGCACCGGTCTCAAAGGCCATTATGCAGGTTGCAATCTTCGGAAAAGATGTGATCGCAGATTGGTGTGGGCCAAGCCAGCCACCGATAGCACAAAGGAAAGTTCATAAGTTTCATAAGTCTAAGAAGGTTGGTGCAGTGCAACAACTAGATAGCAAGACATGAAAATATCCCGAGCGTATGTTTTAAAAGGAACTGTGCTCTGCTACACACGCCACCACAAAAATCGCTAAAACATCTCAAATGGCCACCCTTGTTCTGACACTTTGTCTACCTCCAAAATTCACTGTGGAGTTCTTTCTGCTGCCTGTGCAATTGCAATAGCAATATCTACAAGGGAAATGGATGCAACAAAATGACTCAGCTGAACATCACGATGACAGCAAAGTGACTACTGAGAACGGTCTCAATGTCCGGACCCAATGACTCTGCCTGAGAAGGAACAGCATCCTTTGCAGTTTCTGCAGCTGGGGCCGCTGTTGCGCTAGCAGCGCTCTCAGCCTTCATGTGTTTGCCACATGCAAAACATGGAACGAATGGCAGAAATAGAAACTGATAACGCTCTCAGGGATGACCCAAAGGGATGCAAAGGGCTCATGATTCCCAGGTAGAGCTTGGAACCACATCTTGGCAAAACACTATATGGGTTCGTTGGAAAATAGGGGTATTCGATGGTTGATCAATGTTGATCATACTTAGCCACTCAAATCGCAATTTGGAGAATCCATGTTTTGGAACAAGAACGATGTTGTCTTCACCATTTTGCAGCTGACATTCCGTGGAAGTCCCGGGGATGGGAGAGAATGCGGACGCCAAGGCGTTTTGCAATTTGAACTGCGGGAATTGATAGCAAACAGCTCAGACAACCACTGAGATATATTCGTCAAGTTGAGTCCGAGAGGTTGTAAATGTACATGCTCGAAGATGCCAAACAATCAACCTTTCTGAAGATTGGCCAATATGATGCAGGAACAAAAGAATCCGTTCAGAAATGAGTCGAATCGTTTGCGTCACTGGGCATTGCATGTTTGACTGTTTTGTCCCTCGGACCAACCAACAAAAGAAGCAGTCCCATTCAACGACTATGTCCTTCAGATACTGTGCTCGGCTACATTTGAGTGTAGCACAAATGTCCATCAGATTCCAATTGCTGACTTTTCCACGCTTTTTCTGTACTCCAATCTCAAATCTGAAGTGGTCATCAAGCTCTTCCCACCTTGCCAGGTTCCATGGCTGCCGTAAGGCCAGTGAAAGAAAAACCAAACATCAGAAGGAACATAGGATGTGCCATGAAAAATCGTTGTGTCATGTCGTCTGCTGCCATTGATGCCGTTGATCCATTCAATCCGGATGCGGCCTTGTCTCTGAGCCATTGCAGCAACAGAATCATCGCCAACATCCAGGCACATTCCCAGAATGGCTTCACAGGTGCAACTGCAGTGAAGCATACTCAAACATACTAAACCCATCTAAAACCAAGGAAAACCTAACGCACAGATATTACCATGAACAATTTACAACATGGTTCTGTGACCATTCAAGACCTGATGTATTTAAATGTATCGAATAAATGTATTGAACTCTGTTTAGTTATGTTTAGAAACTTAGGGATATGTTTCCTTTCAGTCACAGCCACTCCTCTAAGGTGTGCCCCTGGCGCCGCAGCTTCACAGCGCTCTGCACGGGGCCGCTGACAACACCCTGCAGTCCAGCCACGGCTATGGAAATCTCCATTGAACACCCCCATTCTATGGTACCACATATGTAAAAGCATGTAAATCCCCTACTTTCACCATGGTTTTTGGGGGGTGTTCAATATTAAAGGGATGGGATGGGGATGGGATTATGGAAATTCCAGCATAGTTTCTTTCATAATGTATAATTACTTGAGAAGGGGAACACGAAAGGTAGGTGATCAAAATGAGGAATTAAAAGGATAGATAGATATCTTGATAGATAGACAGACAGACAAACAGATAGATAGATAGATAGATGGATGGATGGAAGGAAGGATGGATGGAAGGATGGATGGATGGATAGATAGATAGAGAGAGAGAGAGAGATAGAGAGAGATATATATATATATAGAAAGACAGACTAGATAGATAGCTACCTGTCATGAGATCCGAACTCATTGCAGATCCGTTTGCCGGAACCTGAGAAAAGGACGGAAACGAATGACTGTCTGCCCATTGCGCAGTGGTACGAGGAAACCACTAAAGTAATACAGTTTGGTCCGACCAATCGGCACTTTTGGGTTGGGAGCGTCCCCTTTACTCCGTAAAGTATAACTCAAGGTAGCCCTCCAGGAGCTACCTTTCGTGATGTATACCGTGGGAGCAGAAAATGAATCACCTGATTACCAGAAGAGTGAGGAAAGTCCATTCCTCTGAAGGTCAGCAAAGGTCAAATTCCAATTTCACTTCATGTTTTCTCTTCTTGGACAAGCAATTCCCATATAGAAAACGATTCTACATAAAAGAAGTATCGGCCAGTATCGGTGCATACATGCACAGGTATTTGCATGTACAGCACATGCATGTTTCCTTCATCCAAAATTAGACACTGGACTGATACCTAAGACTTCTTATATGCATACTGTGGTGAAGATATGTGAAGATAGTGAAAACACAAACAATCGTGATGTGGGCATTTGTATATACTGTATGTGCAAGTGGTGGCAGCTAAGGTGGCAGGAGTTATGTTCAATCCAAAGGGGCTTCTAAGCTCATGGCAGGACAGCGCAACATACCACTGTTTTTATCCCCCGCAGCCGGTGGCTCAAATCTGTGGCCCAAACTTAGGACCATCAGAAAACACCGAAAAACAGCAAGCTTTTCAGACTTTGTACACAATCAAAACTGTCCATTTCTCATCAAACCTTCAAATTTTAAAAACAATCCATGACCTTTCATCCGCGCTAAACCCGTCTAAACCTGCTCCTCCTTTCAATGGGATCCTCCCTTCAATCGACTGGCGTTTCAGGAAAATTTAGGATACCATGGACAACAAAACCCATCAAATATGGGGGTAAAAGCTGCAGATTCTTCCAAACCACTTGTCTTCGAACTAAAAAAACACTGGGATGATTTCAATGGATCCATTACACTCACTGGATGAAACACTCCCATTCAATGGATATCAATGGATATCAACCGGGATGATTCCGGTTTTCAGTCCCCAATTCCTGGGTGAACCCCTTTGTTTTTACACTTTGGTAGACCTATGCCGGGGCTTAAAATCACCATGTTGAAGAAGTAAATAGTCTATAAACGAGACATCTATACTATTATAGCAAACTGTTAGATTACGAAAGGATGATAATTCCCCAAAATATGCCCATTCTTGTTGGTTTAATCTCTACAATCGCAATCACATTTCACTAAATCTCCTTAAAATCCAACTGAAATCCATATTAATCACCACAAAAAAAACCGTTCGATTCCGTTAGATCCCAATTCATCACCGTAAAATCCCATAGTCACCATGAAAATCCATCATCAAATCACAACACCCTTAGATCCCATTTCCCCAGCGGCTCCAGCCGGATCTCCGCCTCCAACTGCGACAAGGATCGCATCTCGCCGGGCTTCGGAGCTGCTGAAGCGACTTTGCACACCACGTCCTGATGCGCCTCCTCGGCTGGTCTGGTTGTCTTGGGAGACACACTCCTGCTAGCCATCATTTCTATATATGTACATTATGTATATTATGTATACTATTATATATTATGTACAAGGAATACCTTATGTATGTTTACTACATCTATATCTTAATCTTAATACAATGTAGTGCTCAATGTGTGCATTTTTTCTTATGCGTCTGATATGATACATGAATATAAGTGAAGTATATGGTAGGCTTATTCATTTTTACTCCTTTTTGATTGCTCAAAGCCTGGGGACTGAGGTGCCGCACCAGAACCTCCAGACGGATCAAGATGCTGCCATCCTCCACACAGGTCTCGAACCTTGACGCTTCTGAAGCAGGGCTTCAGGGATTTCAGCATCCGTTAAGGTGAATGAAACATCAAGAATGTGGATAAACATAGGATTAGGATGATATGGATCCATTCCCCCAATATTAAAATACAGCCATTTGGCATTGGATCTGTTCATACCTGTTCATTCTTAGGGCCCAAGTAGGTGCTTTTTAAATGTATTTGATATGGGGAGGATGGGAGTACAATATGGCTGCGGCTGAAAATGGGGGATACCACAATAGGAAAAACATGTAATTCAAACAAACTATGATGATTCATGACTATCCAATCTATTTATTAGGGAACCATTTCGGAAGACAAAAATAAGACTTGCAAAACCATCCGCTTTGATGAAAGCGATCTGTCCACAGCAACAACGACTTTCCCAACTAGAGATGATCTCTCGGCTTGGGCATTGGGCTTCCCGGCTGACAGAAATTGGTCCGTCCAAATGCCCCAGGCCGCTCAAAGATGTGATCTGCCATGTGGCCGGCTGTGGCCGATTCTGTGCCAACAGTCCTTTATTCTTTCAGGGTAAAAACAAAGACAGATCACATGTGGGACCTTGCAGAAGTTTCAAGATGCAGAGTCTTCGCCAAAACTGACTTGTCTTTGGGAGATGAGCGGTATTCAATCACTCTTTGATTCGCTGGAGGAGGAATCACGAATGTCATCTTTGAGGAAACGTAGCTAAGTTGAGAAGCTTCAAAAGCTGAACCTAAAACAAAGTAAACCTAGTGCCTATGTCACGTATTTCTTGGTAAACCCATGTAAAACCGGCATCTTTCTCCTGATCGACATCCATTTTTTGTCAAGGTTAAGAATTGGTGATGGTGAAACCCCGCCCGTAAAGGGAACATGCAAGGCAGTCTTGCATCTCTTCGCTCCTTGCCCGCATAGAGCCTTGGACAGAGGAAATGCAGAAAAGGGGATATCTGGGGTATCTGGAATCATGGCTTTATGTGCAGATGCAATTATATATATATATATATATTCAATAATAATATGTGTATATATAAATATATTTATAATGTATTATATATATATATTACATTATATGTAGTATATATATCTATTTACATTATATAGTATATAGATTATATATATTATATTATATTATATTACATTATATTATATTATATTATATTATATTATATTGTATTATATTATATTATATTATATTGTATTATATTATTTTATATTCCATCATATTATATTATATCATATTATATTATATCATATTATATTATACTATATTATGTTATGTTATGTTATGCTATGTTATGTTATGTTATATTATATTATGTTATGTTATGCTATGCTATGGTATGTTATGTTATATTATATTATATTATATTATATTATATTATATTATATATTATATTATATTATATATAGTATATAGATTATATAGATTATATAGATTATATAGATTATATAGATTATATAGATTATATAGATTATATAGATAGATATATTATATGACTCCTATGCATGTACATGTGTTGAAAATTGTTGTTATATTGAATACAATCCTTTTTTCTTTTTCACGGAATCTCAAACTTGAATCCGATGCCCTGACTCACTTATTACTGTCATGAGTACCACCAACTTAAGAAAACTTGGCATGCACCCATATGGGTTTGACTGAAACTGGTGTATACCTCCTTCATGGCAACTGCGGAAGGGGAAATGATGATAAACCAGTGGACTTGGGGCCGCCCTACTTTCCACAGTACTACGGCCTATCATCTCCTGGCCTCGAAGCTACAAAATCGCTTCATGCAAAAAATATCAAAAAATGGGGTCCCAATAAGCTCCACTGGTCAATGTCAATCATCATGTTCCCAGTTTCTGGACAAACTTGGGTCATTTTCTGACCTTGGGTTTTTCAATACAAGGTAGTGCCGCCCTTCTTATGTTCATTGGTTTGTAACTCCTACCATTATCATCCATAATTCCATCAGTGAAATGTTCGTTGTTGGCACCAACTTAGCAACTTGTTAGTCAGCTATGTCAACTCTAGATCCACGTTTTTGTTGGTTAAACATGGTTAAATCACCATTTTAATAAGCCAAGCATCCACCAGAACTCTGCCCCAGATCTCTGGGTCCTCCCAACACACACTTCACAAAGGCACCAGCTGGCGCAGATAGGAATAACGAGCAATAACCTGGCAATGGGTTGATTTCCGGGAAAATCAATCATGCAGGGATTTGTCAACTATAAGAAATATCTATTCACTGGGGATAACTGGGGATAATCATGAAAAATCTCTCCCATTGGATAGATTTTTAGTGTTTTGTAAAAGGGAATTTGATTGGAAACCACTGTTTTTGGACATCCATTACAGGGAATCTATGCATTTGTTTCCTCAGATATCTCTCGGAACACTGATTCATTGCGTTCTCGAAACTTTCAAAGCGTTTTCCTGGGAGCAAATATAGTAAAAACATGTAAAAACATCTCGAAATCATTCTTGAAGGCCTTCAATCTCACTTCTGTGGCCAATGGCACAGCAACCAGTACCGTGACCCGCATCCAGACTGGGTGATGACCACAGACTGCTATTCTTTAGAAACGGGCAAAATCAATGACTTGCCAGGCTATGCTTTGTTGAACATGCAAATGTCAATAAATCGCGCTCCAAAAAATCTGACAACCATGGGTACCCCGAGTTCGGTCGGTGATTCCACGCCTTCAGTAGCTCCACAGTAGCCCGACGGATAAAAGACCAACTGCAATCCCTCGATGCCAGCAGCGCCAAAGGCCTCAATCGTGGACCAGTGGTGAGGCAGCGGATCTGTTTTGCACAGAACACATTGCACACCGGACTATATATACAGTCTGGAACGGAAAACATATTATATAATATATGCATATATACACACACACATTACGTGTAAGTTATTTTATTACATCTTTCTCGTATATGTCTATACGTATAATATGTACTTTGGATTTGTATACCAGTATATAAAACAATTGTGCCTATTGGTATTTGTGTATGTGCATTCATGCATATATACAAACTAGGTACGAAACAAATATCCCTGTATGAGATCATGAGAGTACATGAAGGATGCAAAGCCAAAGCAACCCCTTTCTCTTCAAAGGGGTCAAGCATATCCCCATCAGAACATCTTGGTACCCCTGCAGCGCTACACAAGGCTTCCCCCGGAGGAAAGCACTGAGGCAACCACGAGGCCTGCGTGTGGCAATTCTCGGTCATCCTTTTTCTGGTAGCTTCAACTTCAACTCTCTGGAAAAGAAACTGAACCAATTATGAAGCTGTCCAGAAATGGGGTACCCCAAAATGGCAAGCTTGATGGAAATGATGATAAACCTAAGGATCTTGAATGATTCTGAGCTACCCTTTTTCATGTGTTTTTCAAATATTAGTCATTAGTCATTTAAAGCATCCAGCGAGGCATGGAAATAAAACATGTTGCCACACATTTGAAACTACAAGCCGAATTGATATGTTCTTCATTCTTCTTCTGTCTTTTCGTGAATTCTGATCAGAACCAGTACCTAGGCAACAACCTGAGTTCAGGGTCAAAACGAAACACCTGCAAACCATCCGAAACAGATCAATGAAATCAAACATGTAGACCGTCTCATTGACTGACTTAGGAGCCAATTCCTCGTGAACAATCATACGAACCATTTTCACCATTGCCAATTATATCACCACATACAGTATCACTATAGTTGCGATCAAAAGACGTGATTTCAACTTGGGATTACCCAGCAATGATTTTCAGAAGGCGCCACCTCCAAGTGCTGGCGATGGATGTTCAGCTCCAATTTATATGGATGTCAGACGGATCCAGATTAGGTCTCATCCCAAATTTCAAAAGCCTCCCTCATCCAGTAGTTTATAATATTTGACAATCATTTTCCTACTGAAAATCAAAAAAAATATCGGTATCAGTGCATATCCTATGGTACGAGTATCCGATACTCGTTGAGACAAAACATGAAAAATCTTTCACACTGATCCCCTTATGACAGACCTGCCCTGTTCCCCACCTGGTCGATCTTCCATTCCACCGACTTCACCAGGCGACAACGCATGGAATCCACTTGCTCCTTGACTTGGTCGTAGAGCCGGTTGTTGATGTGCATGGAATAGAAGAGCTGACCTGCACCAGTTTCTTTGTCGATATGTGGACATGTGACATGTGGGATGGAAAGAGTCACCAAAAAATAACATGAAATAACGAGAATTCACATCACCAATCAATGTGGAAGTGGCTCAAAATTATTGATCCCCTGAATCATGGACGGTCTTATCATGTCTTCTCCTCCTGAAACCGACCAGTTTTATGGGCCCATTGGTGCTTCATGTTCCAGAACTTCCCAAATTGATCAGGGGTTGGTTGGGGAACTGTTCCAGCTCCAATGAATCATGTCTAAGCACCGACAGGTCATGACAAAAATGCAACGTTGATGACAATCCCTCGTCGATGATGTCGATGATGACGATGATGACGATGACGACGATGATGATGATGATGATGATGATGACGATGATGATGATGATGATGATGATGACGATGATGTCGATGATGACGATGATGACGATGATGATGATGATGATGACGACGACGACGACGACGATGATGATGATGATTGTGATGACGATTACACTCATTATATAGTTCAAATTCCTTGGCCTCCAGTTTTGGAAGTCTTGCACAGAATCCCCATCTTTAAGGGAACTGTTTGGGTCATGCAAGTCAGGATTTATCATGGTTGACGATCAAAATCCTTGGTATTACCCCCTCACACCCCACCCCTAGTCTTTTCCCCCAGAAACTCTAGTTTCGCAGTGCAGTTTGATCCATTATGATCTATTCATATCTATTCATATCGGGGTCTTGGTTGCGGGTGAAGATTAATTTGGGGAAAGGGGATGGAAGGGGCATGGCAAGGCACCTTCCAAAGCCAAGGGAAGCCCAGGATCCTCACGGAAGCCTCAGCACTCGACATCTTTTCTGAAGAAATCTGTTGCCTTTTCATGAGTTTTTTTTGGAAGGATTCCAATGAACATGATTGAACACTTGGAATAGTTTTAATTTCATGGAACATGACAAGAGATCGAAAGTTCTGGCGGAGTATTGTTTGAAATTGATTGAACAAAGGTTGAGATCACCACCACTGCGCTCGAAAAACACCAACAAACATGGTGGCCTGTTGTCACACAAACACCATTGGAAACTGGAAACAGGATGTGATGATCCAGCTCAAATCTGATTGATCTGATTGCAGACCTATGAGAATCGTTGAGAGTCGAACTTGCCAAGGCTGGATCTACCTGGGGCGATGAGGATTGGGCACATTTGGGCACTGGATATGCCTCTTGTGATTTTGTTGCTCTCAAATACTGGTCAGCTTGGATCATGTTACTGAATATCGATTACATCATATGGATGGTGATTAAACATGACTTGACCTGTTGGAACACAAATAAACATCTGAGACCAAAAACATCCAAGAACCAAGTTTGGTTTGATGATGTCTGATGTGAGACCTTGTCCCTACTCAAACCCAAAGAATGGAAAACTGGCAGCCTTTCCTTGCCGGTTCTTCGACGTGTGCTGTTGTGGCATCATCTGCATCGTTTGATATGCCCACCAGTTGCCCAATCCCAGGGGCTATATTATATATAAATATATATATTATAACTTCCAGGTCCAACAAAATAACAAAAAACAAAACTTAAAACACATCCAAATCTGGGCCCTCACTCTAACATTCTCTGGGTTTATTTGGGATTGTGGGGCACCATTCCCAGAGACATCCGCCTCAGGCGCTGGTTTCCCCTGCTCCTCAAGGGCTTTCCTGTGGCAGGTGGCTTGAGTCCTGTAGACCGCCTCTGTGCTTTCTAGATCATCTTTGAGATTTGAGACAACAAGACCACACAACACCCTGGAAAACACTTTCCACCAACCCTGGTAGGATCGTCGCTTCCATCTCTTGCAGCGTTTGGGTGATGGGAAGTTACCCCAAGGCCAGCTATTTCTGCACCTCCAGTCTGGAGGATGAGGGGCGGCAGGTTGAAGGGGAGCTTCCAGTTCTCTCAAGACCTGCCAGGGACATGCCGGTCCAAACGGCAATGAGAAACTCCATGGTTTGTATGTAAAACCTGGTAAACGATTACCGCATAACGGCATTACTCATTGTTGGGTGGGTTCATTCCATGAAATCAGACATGACTCATCATTGAGTTCAATATGTGTCTAGTATCTATATATATATATATACACATTTATGGTTTACCACACTACTGGTACAGCTTGCTGATACAACATTGTGGAAAGACGGCTTCTCTCCATTAGTCAAGATTCCACAATGTATGCACCATGTTGATTCATTGTTCCTTTGAAAGGAGCTGGGAATCCCATGGCTGATGGAGTAACATTTTTGGACCATTTCATATGGTTGATATTCCATTATACTCCCATGATGTCATCATAAATAGTTTTTTTTTCAAACCAGTCTTGTTGATTAAATCCACACGTTCGAACAAATCCACATCATATTGTTGGCTGTATGGCTATACGGCTATACCTGCGCTTCCCCATGATATTCCCCTTTGTTGCTGGTTAATTCCTCCATTTTCGGGCAAATCCCTAGTGTATCCAAATGTATTGTATCCAAATTATTGGTTAGCTATTGTAATGCTAGTTATACATAATATATTCATATATATTCTGCGGTTGGGGACACAGGCTGAAACCTTTCGGGTACCAAGCTACAAAACCTGGATCGACCGATACCCGCGTCTCAGGCTGATTTTTCTTGAGCCATA
>BGPT01002961.1:2858-32632 GCA_003297045.1 Symbiodinium sp. clade C Y103
ACTTCAAGTTGAAATTTTCCGGGGATCCCCAGGGATCCCCAGAGCGGCACTTAAACCCCCTATACTATATTTTTAATAAACGTAGCAACCGGCCAGAAAAAGTGGCATCCCCTTGATTCCCAGGAACCTGAAAACGTAAAATTGTGGGANTTAAACCCCCTATACTATATTTTTAATAAACGTAGCAACCGGCCAGAAAAAGTGGCATCCCCTTGATTCCCAGGAACCTGAAAACGTAAAATTGTGGGATAGTTGAGTCTACTCAACATGGCAATTGGACTCATTATACGCAAATTTTTTTTCGCACGTTTGATTACCGGAGTGTAAGTATACATGCGTGAACATGTTGGGTAACAGGGTCAAGCTTGGTGGTTGAACCATCAAATATGTGCATTTGACCAAACAAAAATAACGTATTTAACCAACAAAAAAATGGAGAACAATTTTTATTTATTCGTCTGAAAATGACAACTTCAGCATGAGACACGGGGCGGAATGGATATAGAAGAGTGGAAAAGGTAAGAACCCAAAGCATATGTGTTTCAAAATTGTCGACATCCATAAAATTGCCAGGTGAATGAGCACGTGGTCATGATCCACGACTCGAAACACACACACACACATATATATATATATATATGGCCGATTCCGCATGTTCATCTAGATGGAAATCTAATTGTAGTTGTTCGTTTCGAGTAGATGTTCTTCATTGGTTTACAACGAAAACAAAAATTGTCAATGGATGTCAATGGCATGATTAGAGTAACCGAGGAACTGCATATAGCTGGAAATGAGCGTTGAAAAAAGCTCTCATTCAGTCTTTGTTGCTGAGAGGTACCTTCTCAAAAAACCTGATGAGATGGCAATAGGCAATAGTTTTACCTTTGAATTTGTGGGGGTTTGGGGTGAAGTTTACGGGGGGTCAACCCTCTGAGGGACAACACGATACTGAATACATGCAACATAAATACACAACACAGATGTACACGTATCTGAATCCGTGTGCGAGCCAAACTGAGTAGGGCCATGGGGTTTAACTAAGCGGCACCTGAGTGAATCGCTGGATATGGGTGGTACAAACTGTTACAAGGTGGTCCCCCCTGCCCGCTTTATCAACACATATGTGGTGATAGTTACAATCACCCAAAGCCAAAGCTGACCTAGTGATAAACCAAGGGATCTATATTTATCTAACTATACTGATAGCCACTGACACATTCACAAACGTTGACTCCTGGATGTCATCAGTCCACTGTGCTTCATGAACCTATGGAAGCGCATTACCTAGCATCCGGTAACAGCAATTCGTGTTGCAATACATCTGTCTGTCTATATACATAATATGTAAATATAAATGTACTTATAAATAACTACCTGGTAATTTAACATAGCTATGGAAAGTCGCTATTAAAAAACATCGAACTAAATGGGCCATGATTTCCATAGATATGTTAGTTCAATGGAAGAAATATATTGCTATAGGCTATATCCCAATCTTTTCAAAGGGGCTCGACATCGTGCCTCCTGCTGTTGCAGTTCAAGGGCTTGCTCTGCCGCCTTTTTCTGAAGATCCAAGGCCTCTTTGGCCTCTCTCAACTCACCTGAGGTTGGCCATGGAATCGCCCGTCACTGAAGCCGAATGAGGATATAGAATAAATCTACACACATCACAGGAAAAACATATAAATATTGGTATATCGGTATATTAATTAAATCTATATAATCTTCAAAACTGTGAAACATGAAAAGTACAGTTGTTAACTATACCATGAATGGTAACAACGGCTCTTGTGGCCCATCTATACGCGATCCGTGTCAGTAGGAATGCTTCCACAAATCCATTCGAGCTTCAAACGTTGAAAAACCGCCAAGACTTACATGCTGACCTTACCATAGATAAACAAATGATAAAAGTGACTAGTTTTGGCTAGGATGCTCACCAGTTGACCGCACCAACAGTTCGCCGAAGTTTTCAAATAAAAACAAGCGTGCAAAGCCAATAAGAATCAGAACATACAGAATCAAAAAACTTGGTGGTTCACCGCAGAAATCGTAAGTGGGTTGCACCAAAAACCGATGTCATTCTCCACGCACCATCAAGTTTATAAATAATCTAAATAATCTACGTATATAGAATCAGAATGTATATCAATAAATATGCCATGAACAAACAACAGTGAAATTCGCATGCACACTTTGCATCTACAAATACATCCCGCCGGGGGATATATATATATATACATATTTTTGCGATCACGAAATGAGCTCTATTTTTTAAACAAACTGTATACGTTTATATATATATATGTAAAGAGGATATCACCGCAGCGCCTTCATAAGATGTTCATGTGATTTTTGGGCGCCCAATTTGGTGTGATTTTTTGTTTTCGCCTTTGGATTTACAGGTAGTTTGCTTGTGGAGCGAAGTTTTGCGAGGGATCAGACTGGACATTTCCGTCAGCGCCCCAAGAGCGTGCTGCAAGTTGCATGTGAAAGTTCAGATTGTAACATCAAAAGCATGTTGCAACTTGCATGTGAAAGTTAAGAGTGAAACATCAAGAGCGTGTTGCAAGTTGCATGTAAAACTTCAGAGCGTAGCATCAAGAGCGTGTTGCAAGCTGCATGTGAAACTTCAGAGCGTAGCATCAAGAGCGTGTTGCAAAGAGCATGTTGCAAGTTACAGTTTTAATCTAAAGCATGTGATTGGATCGAACCGCAAGAAGGTAGCGCTTTTGTCCCCCACCCACCCCCACCCCAGACATGCTAGCATGAGATATTTTATATTCCATCAAAATGCTAGAGAATAGAACGTTGTTGACTACAACATTGTTGCCCCCCTCCCCCGGCCGTACCCCAGATATTCAAAAATGAAGGTAAGCAAAAAAGGTCAAGAACGCTAGCGCGGTTTTCCCTCCGCTGGCAAATACATGCCTGCATAATAAATTCTAAAACCTACAGATTGCACAAATCACACACACACACACCATCATACATCTAATACACACATGCAGCAAGCAAACCATTCATGGCCTGAGTGGTGGTGCAGAATCCTTAAAGGAAAACTTATGACTGGGCACTGAGGATTCACCACTGGCAGAGTCCAAGCACTGATTCGTATTGTCAAAACTGTTGTCAAATAAAAGTCATTCAATGAGGCAAAACCCATGCTAACTTACACACGTGCACGCGCTTTTAAAATATTTTCAAATATCTCAATACATATGTATACATGACATATGAGTGGTCCCCCATTGGCCTCCCTCACTTTCATCTTTTATTCAATCGGCAAAACACATGATCCGCCCAGCTGCGTTTGCTCTCTTCGAGTTCCTTCTGGATCTTGCCCACGTCTGTCTCTTGGACCTCATCTCGCCAGCCAGTGCTGAAAACAAAGGCACAATCGTGGGATGATCCATCGATATTTGAAAGGTGGCAGAACCTGGGAATGTCGGCATTCGACCTACTCATTTCTTTCAACATGTTTTGAGCAAAACTTGTGGTGTTGATATGTGTTGATTGACCCATACTACTTCAACAAAACGGGATGCAGATGATAAAAGGTAGGACACTGGCTTGTTCACACCCCTGTCATCCCCTGTACTTAGCCAAAGGTTATATCCTACTTCCTAGCTACTCACCCACTATTGAGACGTTGGGACAATTTCAGTGTTGGTTTGGAAGTAAACACAAATCCACAGCCGTGGGCTGGTCGCTGTTTTTACTCCTGTTGTTTTTTGGGAATCCTGGAGACTGGAGACTTTCTGAAACTGCACTTGGGGGTGCAGTTGGGGTTGTTAAATAACCCCCAAAGTTGCGATTAAACTCCTGTAACTATGCTTATGTATGCTCATGTACCACTGAGAACTGGAACAGCACCCAAGTTATGGATGCAAGCATCCATGTACTTCTATGTGCTTAATACCCAAACAACGTCAGAGTCATAAATGAACATCCGGCCCCCATTCACCTCAAAAAATGCACATGTAACACTTGTGGCATCGCACCCGTGCTTAGCAATTGGTTCGATGTCGGGGCGCCGGTGCAGGCGCTGGCGCGTTTAAGGAGTTGGCCCCAAAATCAAAGTCATCCCAACCATCGGATCCTGCCATCCAAAGCAAGGCTGAGGGACGCTTCACAAACGATTATGAAATCAGACTGACTGGCTTACCGTGGAGATACTTTTAAAAAATACATTGAGTAAACATGTGAAATTAGTTTTTGCAATTGATTCAAGTTATTTAAACGCTTAATCTCATTGCTCATTGACAGGGTTTGGGTTGCATCACTGAAAGGTAGACCAACAACAATGGGCAATGGGGCGATATCACAACTATCATGTGGATCCGATTATTTTGAAGATCTTACTTTGAGCGTTGTCTTCTTAGACACATTGAAATCCACATGGTCAAATAACACGGCTGTGGGGAGTCACAATTGTTCACAGGTAAATCATAAAACTATATGGGCCAGTTTCCATAGTTGTTTCTGTATGTCATTGTATGTCTATATTAGTTTCCTGGATGGTGCATCCCCATCAAGGTCAAGCCATTTTCTCTCTTTAACTTCAAATCGTTCCAAGGGCCCTAGGGGCCATAGTTGCATCCGCATCATCCGCTCCCGACCTTCTCTGGGGGGCTGCTGACTTGAGGCAGGCTCTTTGACCTCGTCTGGTAGGAGGATGGGATTCAATCGACATTTGTGGGGGTTCAATTGCCATGGCTCTATGACAATACTGTTAATGACCACAGCTGCGCCCCAAAAGGGGGAACCCAATTATTGGGCACCACTTCGAGGATCATCCGACTTGGTGTATAACTGGAAAATCGGCCAATTTTGAAGGCAGCAACTTCACCGATTCCACCAATTTCACCACAATACAAAGGCAGGGCCAGCCCTGCCAATAACGTGAGTATACAATGACGGTCATACGGTGTGTAGTTAAAGTTGCGCCTTTGACAAAAATCTTTGGCATCAGCTGCTGAATGTCTGTTTTTCTTCATTTCGCAACCTCAGCATCTGTATTATGCAAATATCAAATGCGGTTTTAGGATGTTTTCCAACATCAGAGTTTTCGGTTGTTCTGAGGAATTCTACTGCCTTTAGCAACGTTTCCAATCCAGGGCGGAAGTCGCTTGAGAAAGTTGAGATCGTAGGATCAAGAGCGCGTTGGAAGTTGCTTGAGAAAGTTAGGAGCGTTGAAGAGAAAAACATTAAAAGCGCAGCGAAACAACGGTATTAGTCCCCCTAACCCCCACCCCAAGCCCAAACGTGCGCAACGCAAAATCATATTTGATGTTATAACAGTAATGTTGCAGCGGGAAACGCAAGTTCAAAGGACTGTTGAAGGACAGCACGAAACCCTGAACACGACATTTAGACTGCAAATGAACGCGCCGTGCCATGTAGAGTTGATGGGCCTGTAACAATGGGTGATAGAAATTTCCCAGCTTGAGCCACATAGATCTAGAGCACACGCACATGGAAGCGGAAAATCACTCGGACAATGATAGTTTTCCTGTTGAACATGGGGGTTTCCCACTTCAACGGCGGAATGGACACCACGGAACACAAAACTGACCATCTCGCAAAAATAACTGTATATACACATGTCAGGCATCACTAGAATGGTTGCACATCCCACCAAAACAGGGTCAACAACATCTCGGGCACAGCCAGATGCTGTGAATCTGGCGGGAGCTGCTTCAACACCATCAAGGTCAAAGTCATCCCAGCCATCGTCTCCTGCCAAGCCAGCACCCATCCCAGCGGCCCGAATCTTTGAAACTAGGCGCTGGCTTTGGCAACCACAAAGTGGGCCCCCTAGTTACATCAGTTAGTTTACAACTAGATTCATTTTGGTGTATGATAGCTTTAGTTAATGGGTTTAAAAACCAACTTTTGATAGATTAAAACACACACACACACATATATATATATATATATATTATATACATATAATTGTAAATATATATATATATATACATACATACATACTTGGGAGCCTACGGGAGCCAAATTTGTGGGTGAAAATCAATTCTCAGTTTCTAAGTGAGTCTAAGTGAGTCTAAGTGAGTCTAAGTGCAATGTGGTTTGGTCTGAAAATGGGCCCCAATTCCACTGAGTTGTGTCTCATTATGTTCCAAGCGAAAAGCCATGACTTAGAGTATATAATACGCCCTTTTCGCACAAACCCCGCAAGAGTTTTTCATGGTTTCAACCACAATTTCTTACTGGTGCTTAGTAGGGACCTACAAATATTACACAATATAACCATTAACAATCATCCCATTCCCCCATCTCCTACTAAGAACCAGTAAAGACAGAAAGATTTTCATGGGTGAAATCCCTGTTGCGCTTGAACCCTCTCCTTCCGCCGCCTTCGACGAAAGCTCCACCGCCTCGGGAGCGAAGATTAATCCGGGCATCCAAACATCCGTGCCGTTGAAATCCCGGCAGTTTGGAGAAACAATGCGGTTTAAACATGTTGCGAACATGTTTAACATAAATCATCATAAATATCATAAATCCCTAGGTTTGAGAAGTAACTTTGGTTTCCCGTAAAGTGATGGGAAGTCCAAAGTGCTCACACGTGTCCACTTAAGCCTGGTGAGCCGCCTCCTACAAGACATCAACCATGATTTTCTTGGGATGGAGATCAATCTAGTGGAAACCACCAGTGAGCAACACATACCCTCTGATAATTAAACGCACCTATTCGAATGGACCCAAATCTGTAGATGATTTGCTTGTTTGGGATAGTGATTTTCCATAGCGGTGTTAAATTGCCAGAGGTTTTTCAATACGAGTGATTCTACATCATGTGGAAATCGACTTCACAACAGAGCGAACATGTTGAAATGGTAAAAAAAACGTTGAGAATATATCATTTTCATGCGTGGGATTTAGTGATACAGGTAGATCACAAGCAGCCTGTGAGCACAGGGATCTTAGCACTCTTTTCCTGAAACAATTGGAATCCAGCTTTTTCGGACAGCCTGAACATGACATCAGTTCCCTTTCTGCTCCGCCCGCCAGCCTCCAAGACTAGCTACACTCATAAAATACGGGAAGATAACAAATAACCTGACTAATTACCAATAGGCAATTACTAACGGGCATCGTTGCTGACCAAGAGACCATGCTGGGATTATCTGAGCATCCCTGAAGTTAGCAAATGCAACTTTCTGGGACATGTTTTCAACTGTGATGAGTTCAACTCTAGTAATCGCTAAGTTCACTGATCATCCCCCGATCATCCCAGTACCCTCCGGTCCAATTTCAGCGCCCAGTTGCATCTGGCATTGGCCCAGAAGGATCAGAGATTCTGTCACCATGGCCTCCGCTCCAGAAAACAACCGTGAAGATTTTATCTGGTTGACAGTGGAAAGCAAGCTTAGTAAAGCAATGATAAACTACCCATATGTTGATGGTTTGTACCACCCATTGCTGGTATCTTTGGTAATGGTTTACTATTACTTTACCAACAATATATACGTATATCACAATATAAATACATATATATATATATATATTTATATTACTACTTATATATATATATATGCTGTATATACATATTACTATACCTGCATCCTCCAAGAGCTGTCAAATGTCCGCCCCTACCCCAAGAAAGACCCTGAAGCATCAGGGTTGTTGTTTTTTTTTTTTTACCCTAGGGTCTGATTTGTTTTTTTTGCACAATTTGCATTAATGAAAGTCATACAAGGAAATTTGTTATTCATATATGGAGCTATTCATACAAGGAAATGATTTCCTCAACAAAGGAAATTAGTGATTCATACAAGGAAACAATCTATTGATATTACATAGGGAAATGAGATATCCGTACAAGGAGATGAATTTTTCATACAGGAAATGAGTTAATTCAAACATGAAGTTATTCATAATATGCATGAACTGAACTATTCAAACATGAAGTTAATCATGCACGAACTGAATTATTCAAACATGGAGTTTTTCATACAGGAAATGACATGTTCAAATATGGAGTTATTCATAGAGGACATGAGTTATTCAGATATGACGTTATTCATACAGGAAATGAGTTCTTCAAGCATAAAGTTATCCATATGCATGAACTGAATTCTTCGAACATGGAGTTATTGATATAGGATATGAGTTATTCAAATATGGAGTTATTCATACAGGAAATGAGTTATTCAAATATTGAGTTTTTCAGAAAAGGAAATGAGTTATTCATATTGTGGAGTGGTTCATACAAGGAATTGAGCTATTCATAAGAGGAAACGAGTTAGTCATAGAATGAAATGAGCAATTCATACATGATAAAAAATCAAGGACATATGAAAATTGCATGTATTTGAATGGACAATTCACTTTTTCATGAAAAAAAAATGGCGGAAATACGTGGGTGGGGGGCGGAAATTCATGGGTAAGGGGCGGAAATTTCCGGTCTGGGATTTTGGGCACCCCATGTCTTAGAATGGCATGGAGGTCTCTTTTGTTTGAGGTGTTTTGGCCAACATGTCAACCCCAGAAGCGTCCCAACTTACCCTAAACAAATCGTAAAAATGCTAAAAAGAAACATGGGAATTCTGTCGGGTTTTAATGGGGTTCTTTGGTGTTTGCTGGAATTCTGCTTCTCTTTCAGACCCATTCTTGGGAATTTGTTGGTATTTTGTTGGGAATTTGTCGGGATTTTGGTTGGATTTTGTTGGGTTTTAGTGGTTTTGATGGGGTGCAGCGGCCCATTTTTGTTGGGAATTTGGCGGGATTTTGTTAGGTTTTATATAGTGGGTTTTTGATGGGGTGCAGCTAATTTTTGGGAATTTGTTGGCAATTGTTTGGGAATAAATTGGGAATCCCTTGAATGTGCCTGGCCAATGTTTGGAAATTATTTAAGTTTTGTGTGGTGTTGGCAAGGGATTGGATTGGGAATTTCACGGGGTAAATTGGGAACCATTTGGGTTTCCTGAGGGTCTTGATGGGGAATTCATTAGGGCTAGAAAAAAAAACAAAACGCCCTTAACAAATAAGTACTGCATGCCGCCCTATGACCATGAACTACAATTTTTAGAAACATTGAGTTCATGGGTATGCGTTCAAAAAGGGGCTAATGAATAATTATTCATGACCCAAGTGAATCCCGCAGTCTTTTGGCTTGATGCCTTGTGAACTGCTGTCCCAAGTCTATTCCACCAATACGCTATTCAGGGGGTGCGCATGGTGAAAAGGGATGTTGACTAGGATCCTTTGACTTCTACCGAAGCTGCCCTGACTCAAGAACTTCAAAAACTTGAGGTGATGGTTCCGGGTAAAATGGATGTTTGTTTTCAACCTGGTATGTTTTCAAGTGGCGGAAAGGGGCTGGATCAACCAATATCATATGTTCTCACAAATTCCAAGGTATTAACAATATGTTCATGCTTTGCTTTGCATTAACATCAACATATTGACAAAACCATCAAAATCACAAATCCTACAAAAATGCCAGGGTCTGATCTTTTAATTAGTGTCTGAAACTGAATTTTGGGTTTAAAATTTCAGACCCTAAGGCCAGGGTCTAGGGTGGAAGTTTTAGGTGTATATATATATATTACTATATATAAATATTACTATATATAAATATTACAATATATATATATATATATCACTCTATATATATATATATATTACTAGATATATATATATATATATGTTACTATATATATATATAATTATATAAATACAGTATATACTATGTCCAAAATAGCGGCCCCACAGTTTGTTGCACTCTTCCAGGGCCTGGCTGGACTTGGTGATTCTTGAATGGCTTAGCACCCTCAAAAACGCCGCATGGAACCCCAACAATTCTGCGGAAAATAATTTTGCAAATGCATTTCCTGGCACTCTAAATCATGATATTTATACATTGCGGGGGATACTGTTGATGGTTTCCGACCCACAGAAGAAATTACAAAGACGTACAGTATACACATGTACATATAGTATTAAACTGCCAGCATCCCCCAAACGTATCTTTTGGCCCGTGATCATCTGCATTCCTCATGTCCTGCTTACCCGGGATGGGGCTAGTGATCCAATGCATGGTAGGCCTTCTTCTGGATGCTGGTTCACGGAGGTTGGATCTGGAATCGGTTGTTGAACCTCACTACTGCAACCAGCTTTAAAGGATTACGAAGGTGTTGTAGTGGCACAAGAGGCCAACACGGTGACCATCAGGAAACTGCAAAGTGACGAGGTTCAACAGGTTCAAAACATGATCTCAATGTGTATTTCGGTCACTAGCAATAAATTCGGATATACAACAAGGGATTAGCAATGCGGTTCTCAGAGGAGTTGTCAATCACTATCCGCCATCTTGCGAATTCATGAGACCATACCATAGCCAACCCTAGATATCTTAGATAACCAGGACTAAAAAACATATCATCTTTCTTTCCTTAATCATTCAAAGTGAACCATTTCACTTACCTACCAAACCCACACTTATCGAACCTGAACTCTCTTGACACCTCGCCTCTGGGGGGTGCTGAGGGGTCAGTTGCGAAGGCAGACCCTGACTGAGAAGGCGGCAGGGGTCGTTTGGATACCATCAAAGTCAAAGTCGCCCCATCCGTTGTCTCCTTGCCATGCTGCAACTCATCTCCAAAGCCCTGCCACAATGAGACCTCTGGAGTGGAAGAAAAGAAGGAGGAACTCCGAAAGGATCAAAATAGATTGGAGGAGATTCGAGATGTCTTTAGGTGAGTTTGTGTGACAAAGAACAGATGTCCTCCTTCCGCGCTTAGTTTTCTTGGAACTTCATCCTGCGCAATGCAGAAGCCGAACAATGCAGAAAACCACACAGTTCTGCTGTTCATTTTCTACGCCCTTCTGACTGACACCAAAGGAATTTGGAACCGACAAAGAATTCCCAAACCAAATGTAAGAACATACCAACAACAAAGACAGCGATCATTTACCTGAACAATAGCCCGAATTCCACGACCCTTGAAATGTGGTAAAAAGTTGGAAGCCCGGAAACGATAATGCGGATCTACATGTAAGTATATCATCCACAACGCCCTAGCGACACATTTTGCCTATTTAGCCTTTCCTTCAGAAGTTAAGGCTGTCTTGCAGCTTTTTCCCTTGTCCACAGGTCGAAATGGCATTTTCCCTGACCACCCGCTGGGATTTGTCCAAAAACGGAGCACCCAAATTAGCATGACAATGATCTATAAATTTATCAATATAAACTTACAAGGATTGATGTTGATCAGCCAAACTGGGATTGAGAATAGGTTTCCTGGTTGAAAGTAAAGAAACATGGTTGTGGTGCCTCCATTTCAGAACGCCCCTGTGTTTTCCATTGGTCCCAAAAAATATTCCGTATTCATTGGTTACACATTGGTTACACTGTTATTTCTTTATGATAAGTCACCACTTTGGCTGGTTGCATGACCCGATCCCGGCGGTGCGTCCCAGCTGCTGCCTTCCCAGCTGCTACCCCCCCATCATTCCGGCACCTGGATTGGCGCTTCGGCAGCAGGCTGTACCTGTTGGGAAACTGAACACGAAGGGCACACCAACCCTTCACCGGTGCGTCTTTACCATGGCAAATCTTAGCTTAGCTATAGCTATCCTACCTTTTCTTGGATGGTGAACACAGATCTGCATGGCCAAAGATTACACGACTGAAAAAATCTGAAAAACAGACATGCCACATATTCAAAGACTAATCTAATATCCATCCGGTCGATTGGCCCAAGTACCCACACCTACCCACCTTGGTAAAAACTTCTCTGGCCATTTGCAGTTCCTTCTCTAAGTCAGCGATGCGCGCAGAAGCTGCCAACTGTTGGGCCGCTTGCCTCATTCGGCAGGAAGCCGAAAGTTGATGGCGCAAATCATCTGGCAACTGGTTTCTATGTCATTTGGTTTTATCTAGATTCATGTGCTCGTATACATTGAGTGAACGATTTTCTTGGTTTCATGGAAAGGTCTGCACCGCAGCAAGTGGACATACAGATCGAGACCAAGCCGCACAATGCGGGGGAATCCACAATTGTTTGTGTATTTTTGTGGATCAGCGTTCAGATTGCGAATATCTGCAGGAATCCTTTCCTTTTTCCGCCAGGTAATCATTTTGGATCATCATCCAAAGTACGGAAGGATAATACGTAAGTCGAACCGCCAGCGAAACATTCCCAAAGTTGCATGGACTTCACCCAGTTGAACAGAAGTGGAAACAACATGAAACAACCATGTTTCACTCGAGATCAACGTGTACTGCCGCTATTGCCACGGTGCATCTCCAATGCTTGATTTTTCTCAGCTGTCAGCGCTTTCAGCTGTTCCTGGTTTGGCCCGCGTCCGGTTAGGCTACCCAGAAATTAACTGAGGAGTATCACAGATCACTGCATGCGTGGTTCTGACCAAATGACAAGACTAGACTTCCCCCACTGAGTGGACAAATCCATTCTAAACTTGCACTTGGGAATCAACGGCGCCCAAACACATATCACACATACATCATATCATATGTATATATGAACACATTGATGAAAACAAAAAATGCAAACACCTAGAGATGTACACATGTCCATGAGTAGATCTTTAAACATGTACATAAGTAAATGTGTATATGTGGTGAATATGTATAGATGGATATGTAAATAAAAAACTTTGTAAACATGCTCTGTATAAATATGTATGTAGACAACTATGTAAAATAACTGAATGTAAATACATGTATGCAACAAAAAATGTAGATATAATTTTGATTAATTATGTAACATATGTATGTTAAAAAATGCAAATATGTAGGTATACATATATGTACATTTGTAAAATGCATATCTATATAATAGATGTGGAATAATAAAACATCTATATGAATATGTAAATAGAATATATATTATATATATAAGTATATATATACGTATATACGAGTAAATGTCTATATGGGTGTATGTTGTATATTTGCAAATATATGAACACGGCTCCCAAGTCTGAAAAAGCCCGAAAAAGTTCTTAAGAAAAGGCCACAAATTGGATGGTTTACCGCATCAAATTGGACACTTTAGAACCAAATTTGAGGAAGATCTCTTTCGGAGACGTTCCTATTGGATTTGGCAAGTCATATGTTTCAATTATGTGACACCTATAGGAATTGAAGGAACACATCGGCATTATCACAAAACCAATGCACTCTCACAACTTAGCATAGCTATGGAAAGTGGCCGGTTCATAGACAGATGTACCGCTTTTTAACATCGTGATTTTCCATGGCAAACTGTGAAATAACCAGAGGGATCCTGGTTATGTTGATTATATTCCTATATTTAAAATCAAAGAAAGTTTAGTTCACAAACTTCCGAGTTACGGACGAGTGTCAAGGGGTAGTCTTTTCGTCGTCGTCGTCGTCATCATCATCATCATCATGTCAACATCACACGTGTGTCAAAGTCGCGGGTGAAAAACATTCTCGGGCGCGAAACCATGCGTTTTTTTTTGGGTAAAGTGGCTTCCGTGGGCGCCGAAGGAGGGTCTCTGTTTCCGCGGTTTTGGGCCTCGATGTGTGGCTGGCCACGTCCCTTCTTCTTCTTCTCTTGCCTTCTCGTTTTCATAAGCTTCCGAGTTACGAACCCAATTCCTTCATGCCTTCACGTCGTCATTCCTTCATTCCTTCTTTCCCTTTTTTATGCGTTCATTTATTGATTTATGCATTCATTCATTCATTCATTCATTCACTCACTCATTCATTAATTCATGTTCTTTCATTCATTCCTTCATCCTTCATTCATTCCTTCCTTCCTTTATTCATTCCTTTCATTCATTCCTTCCTTTATTCATTCATTCCTTCCTTTATTCATTCACTCATTTGTTCATTATTTCGTTCTTTCATTCATTACTTCTTTCATTCTTTCCTTCATTCATTCATTCATTCAATCATTCATTCCTTCATTGATTCCTTCCTTCCTTGCTTCCTTCCTTCCTCCCTCCCTTCCTTCCTTCTTTCATTCATTCATTCCTTCGATCATTCATGCCATGATGCATCATTTGCTCCCTTCATTCGTTCTTTCGTGCGGTCTTTCCGTCAAGCCTTCTTTCACTCCATCTTTCTTTCGTCGCAAACCTCATCTCAAGGTTTTTCCGACTAATCCCACCTTCTATATAGGCAACTTTTTTCTTATAGCCATCTCCCTTTTCTCGAAACTTCCGCCCCGGCGCGTGCCAGGCACTACCTGGAATGTATATATATATATATATATATATGTCGTCTACAAATATATGTGTAATTATATGTATCGCTTCACCATATTGTTGGTTAAACCATGTATTACCCGTACATGTTTCCAGTAAACCATGTATTATCAGTATATCATCATATTGGTCAGCCATTTTACACCGTTAAATCCTATTTGTTTCATGGTGAAGCCTCCTTTTCTTGCGGCTAAACATACCATTTTTCGCTGGTTACACCTCCATTGTTGGTAAAAAAAGACATCCGTTTTGGGTGGTTGAACCCAGCATGTTTGATAGGTACCCTCTGGTAAACTAACATAACTATGGAAAATCACCACATTTAATGGGAAAATCCACTATAAATGGCCATTTTCAATAGCAAACTGTTAGTTTACCAGAGGGTAATCAACCCACTCAGTGCCTGACCTCAATATCCTCAGCGGCCTTCAGCTCGAGTTCGCAAACGCGACTCTGGCTTTCCGAAAGTTGCTGCCTTAGGGGGAGCCGACTTCAAAACCTGGAAAAAAGTGGCAGGAAACTAAGACTTGGTAGTAGAGAATAACAATAATCACCCTAATGATACTACTGTATATCATAAAAAAAACAATAGTAAACAGTAGTAGTAAATCATAATAGTCCATGATATGGAATAGTAATAGATCAAAATGAATAGTACTGAGCATAGATGATAAGTAAAAACAAACCAATATTGGTGTTGGTTTACAACTACAACTACAATTCATGTATGGTAATATTGGGATGGCTTATTATGTTAGCTTGCCCCCACTTTGGGCACAATTTGGGAACACAGGGCGAGTGCTGGGGTTGTCATCAGTCCTGGCACCCAACAGCTCCGTCAAGCAACCTTGCATCTTCCAGGGACTTGTTCAATTGTTCCTGCAGCGCCCCGGGCACGCAAAGAAACAACAGCAATGACCCAAATGAAAAACATGAATCAATTGTGCAACAACTTCACATTGCAGGTACAGCTTGAAGCATGTCAAATGCCATTTTGCAACTTCTGTGTCCAAGTATGAGCGTGTCTCAAGAGCAGGCCAAATGCTAGCTGCTAATCAAAAGAATATCAATCAAGTTCTTCAGTGCAACAGAGAGAAAAGTAAGAATACACCTGTGAAACAGGACAACAAGTTCGTGATCAAATGCTATCTGGCTGGATTGCACTGAAGCAAGCCTGATTGCTCATGCTGCTCCAAATGGCAACAGGCAAAAGGGTCTTAAGTGACGTAAACTAGGTACTGCAGGGTCTCAACGATCCACTGCAGGGCAACATGTACACTGCGCTTGTTGTGCCATTTTGGGGCACCAGGTGCACTGAATTGATCAGATCTCTCGTCAACTGCGGCAAGTGCATGGAAGATCACCTGGCACGTTGGGACAGTAGTTTCACCTTTCCAAAAAAATATGCAAACTGACACCGTTGTGATCATTGTTTTGTGTGTTGGAATGGATGTGCACTAAAGAACACAGTAATTGAAACACCCAACCACTGAGCACCACCAAATTATAGTATATAATTTTTGTTTTATTGCAACCGCATACGCTACAAATAATATATCAAATTGAAGCGATATGTTGGACCTTGGACAATGTTCCCACTCCCTAGTTGTCCAGGTAGGATGGAAAATAGTCCTGAAACGAGAAGAAACTGAAACCACCAATCAAACAATGTAAAATCCCATTAGGAATGTATTAAACACAGGGTGCCAAATGGACACCCACATATATTCATATAAGTGATTGATCATTTTGTAGCATTCTACCCTCCACTATTGAGGTCTACAATTGTGAGCCTTATCAATGCAGGTTTGACTGAGATGAGGTGCGCCTCATTCCAATGAATCCTCATCAGGTGTCCTATTTCAATGGAGTTTTTTTTTTTTTTGCGGTGTACCCCAGATCATTTTGTTGGGGGTGAATATTGCTTCCCCTGCAATATGTACCGTTTTTGGCACTTGTACCCATCCATTCTGTCCATAAGGCTCAATATATAAGTTCGAACCATACCTCAACGCATCACGTGTTTTCACCATAACTTTTCTGGCCGATATGGATAAACAATGATATCAACATCTTTGAAGCACACCGAAAAATTGGACGACTATGACATCTGTTCCCCCGCCTATTTGCCACCGGCCAGGTATGCTTGCCAACCCTCGGATTCCAACTTCCTTCTCTTGGTCTCCACCATGGTGGATTCGCTGGACATGAAGCGTGCCATCTTTTGGCGCATGCCTGGCGCAAAGCAAGTTGTGATTGCAACAAGTTGGGTGGTTACACGCACAGCTATATATGTATGTATATCTTATCTGTTATATGTCTATATATCTTTAAAACAAATATAAAATATTATATACATATATATAGGTATATGTAATGTGATGTGATGTGACCTGATGCACTAAAAAACAATCCAAACTAAATAGTTTGAAAATAGTGACATAGACTGACATAGACGATAGGGTTTGCCTGTTTTGCCTGTCCAAAGTTGCGGGGCAATCTGCATTTGCAAAACTCATTGGTTGGAAGCCCCAAGTTTCCAAATATAGATCAACATACTCCCTCAAATGGAGGTTTTGCCCACTAAGGCCGATCCAAATGATGTATATATTATATAGGTCTTAAACTAAACACGCATCCAAAATCAAATGGAGAATTATAAAATCCCGCAAAGTGCCGCAAAACTCAGAAGGCAAAAAGAACTGAAAGCAAAAAACTATACCCTCCAGTTGTTTAAGATAGCAATGGAAAATGGGCGCACTTACACTTGTAGATGATTTTCCCGCTAAAACCCTCATTTAATTTAGTTCATTTTAGTTTGATTACCGGAGGGGACTCCACTCAAATATATTTCCCATGTTTCTCCCAATAAACAAACAAACAAAAAAACATGTTGACCGTTGACCTATGACAAAACTTCCATTTTGGGGTGATTATATCACGATTGAATCCCATGAAATCATTATGTGTTGATGGTTAAATCCCACGTCAGGTCCCATTCAGATCCCATGAAACCCCAATAAATCCCATGAAAACCCCCTATCAGCTTTGGTTGCTCCTCGCCCAATCTGCGGCAGGGACCCGTCCTGGATTGGCAGCCCCTAGGATCCTCACGGCCAGGAGCCCTGCATTGGCCGCGTTGCCAATGGCCACGGTGGCCACGGGGATGCCCTTGGGCATCTGCACGATGGAGAGCAAGGAGTCGTTGCCCGAAAGGGCGCTGGACTTCACCGGGACCCCCACCACTGGGAGCCTGGGCAAAAAGGAAGAATTCATGAGAAAATGCTGGGAAAATCGTGATTTCACCCATACAAATTGGGATTTAGTATGATTTCATGATCAAACATGGTTGGATTTCATAGGATATAATGGGAATGGACGGGGGGTACTCACACAATCCCATCCTCTGTTCATATGAACCATCCCAATATGGTCCCAAATGTGTGCTATTATCCCCTGCTTCCACCATGGTTCCTGATGCTAGGGGGAAGGTCTTACAGAGGAATTAATGTTAAGTTAGTATTATAAAACAGCCCGGATTAATCAACACCCAGATGCCAATTTTTTTTGGCAATACTACTTTGGGTATGTCCCCCCGTATTAATCAATACTAGGTGTCTTCCCCTATTAATCAACCCCCTTCTGGAAAATCCAAGTTTTNTCCAAGTTTTTGTGATGGTGAAAAAGTGATGTAGTCCTTGTCTTTCTGACCTTATGGTTCTGATGCTGGCTGATACAAACTGCTGCTAATTTTGTTTGGTTTTGTCAATATTAATTCTTGCTTTTTAAGAAAGTACTGTGGGGGTTCTAGAGGATGTCTATCGGATTTCTAGAAGATTTCTATACGATTGCTATGGGAATTCAAAAAGTTTTACTATGAGATTTCTAGAGGGTTTCTATAGGTTTTCTATAGGCTTTCTATTGGATTTCTATAAGATTTCTCTAGGGCTCCTATACAATTCCTATAGGNTTCTAGAGGGTTTCTATAGGTTTTCTATAGGCTTTCTATTGGATTTCTATAAGATTTCTCTAGGGCTCCTATACAATTCCTATAGGGTTTCTATAGGATTTCTATAGGAATTCTACGGGATTTCTATGGGATTTCAATAGGATTTCTTTGCGGTTTCTATGGGATTTCTATAAGATCCCTATAGGATTCTACGGGATTTCTATGGGATTTCAATAGGATTTCTTTGCTTTTTCTATGGGATTTCTACAAGATGTCTATGGGATTATATGGGATTTCTGTCGGATTNTGGAATTTCTATGGAATTCCTATAGGACTTCTATGGGATTTCTATAGGATTTCTATAAGGTTTCTATAGGATTTCTAGGGGCTTTCTAGAGGATTTCCCCCCAAAAAAAGTAAAAAATAGGTGTTCCCAAATGATCAATTTCCTTATTAAAACCCTTTCAAAAAACATCACTTTGAGAAGCTCACAAAGGGTACCCCCCATAAGCCCATGTCCCCCCCAAATAATAGGCAGACTCGACCCCAATTAATCAACACCCTTGGCCCTTTGAGAATTCTTTTTGGTTGAAAAGGAAAATCAATTAAAAGTAGATTGATATCAATTAGAACTCCCTTCTTAAGTTCATGATCCCGATTTCAAAATTCTACAATTTCTGTGGGATTCCTATGGGTTTTCTATGGGTTTGCTTTGCGGTTCCTAGAGGATGTCTAAATGATGTCTATTCGATTTCTTTAGGATTTCTAAAGCGGTTCCAAAAGATTTCTACAAGATGTCAGTGGAATTCTATGGGATTTCTGTGAGATTTCTATGGGATGTCTTTAGGATTTCTACAGAATTTCTGTCGGATCTCTATGGGATTCCTATGGGATTCCTATGGGATTTCTATGGGATTTCTATGGGATTACCATGGAATTACTGTAGGATTTCTGTAAGATTTCTTTCTATGGGATTTCTATGGGATTACCATGGAATTCCTGTAGGATTTCTACAGGATTTCTGTAAGATTTCTACGTGATTCCTATAGGATTTCTATGGGATTTCTATGGGATTTCTATGGGATTACCATGGAATTACTGTAGGATTTCTGTAAGATTTCTATGTGATTCCTATAGNGGGATTTCTATGGGATTTCTATGGGATTACCATGGAATTACTGTAGGATTTCTGTAAGATTTCTATGTGATTCCTATAGGATTCCTATAGGATTTCTATGGGATTTCTATGGGATTACCATGGAATTCCTGTAGGATTCCTGTAGGATTTCTGTAAGATTTCTATGGGATTTCTATGGGATTACCATGGAATTCCTGTAGGATTTCTGTTGGATTTCTGAAGGCGTTCTATAGGATTCCTATAGGATTTCTATGGGATTTCTATGGGATTTCTATGGGATTACCATGGAATTACTGTAGAATTTCTGTAAGATTTCTATGTGATTCCTATAGGATTCCTATAGGGTTTCTATGGGATTTCTATAGAAATCCTATAGGATTTCTGTTGGATTTCTGTAAGATTTCTATGTTATTCCTATAGGATTCCTATAGGATTTCTATGTGATTCCTATGGGATTTCTATGGGAATTACCATGGAATCCCCCATGGAATTCCTATAGGATTTCTGTTGGATTTCTGTAAGATTTCTATGTGGTTCCTATACGATTCCTATAGGATTTCTGTGGGATTTCTATGGGTTTTNCTGTAAGATTTCTATGTGGTTCCTATACGATTCCTATAGGATTTCTGTGGGATTTCTATGGGTTTTCTATGGGATTACCATGGAATTCCTGTAGGATTTCTGTGGGATTTCTGTAAGATTTCTATGTGATTCCTATATGATTTCTGTGGGATTTCTATGGGATGTCTATGTGATTACCATGGAATTCCTGTAGGATTTCTGTTGGATTTCTGTAAGATTTCTATGTGATTCCTATAGGATTCCTATTGGATTTCTATGGGATTTCTATGGNCCATGGAATTCCTGTAGGATTTCTGTTGGATTTCTGTAAGATTTCTATGTGATTCCTATAGGATTCCTATTGGATTTCTATGGGATTTCTATGGGATTAACGTAAATGGTTTTCAATTGAAATCCTTGCTTCTCCTTTAGATTTAAAGGGAAAATCTATTGAAAGTAAATTGATTTCAGTTGAAATCCTTGTTTGTCCTTTTATAGATTTANGGAAAATCTATTGAAAGTAAATTGATTTCAGTTGAAATCCTTGTTTGTCCTTTTATAGATTTAAAAGGAAAATCTATTACTGTAAACGTAATTAAATGAGTTCAATTGAAATCTTTACCTCTCCTTTAGATTTAAAAGGAAACACAATTGAACGTACATTGATTTCAGTTGAAATCCTTACTTTTCCTTTTAGATTTAAAAAGAAAATCTATTGAACGNAATCCTTACTTTTCCTTTTAGATTTAAAAAGAAAATCTATTGAACGTAAGTGATTTCAATTGAAATCTTCGTTTCTCCTTTAGATTTAAAAGCGCAAACGATTGAACGTGCATTGATTTAAAAGGAAAATCAATTGAAAGTAAATTGATTTCAATTGAAGTACCATTTTTGTTTTTGAGGGGTTAATAATAGGGGGGGGCCTACCTTCTCCAGAAGGTACCTTCTGGGGGGGGGGTTATTAATACGAACTTGACATTACTATGGAAGTACAAATCCATGCTGATTCAACAAATTGTTGATTGAAGCAACAAAGTAATCCTGGTTGGATCTAATTGGTATCTCCCAATTATATCCACTCAACTGGCGAATCGTTCTACCCCATTGACCAAGAATGGGTGATTCCTTGGCATCCCATCCGCCACGACACTCCCGGGTCTCCCTTGGGTTTTTTGAACTGTCCCAGGTGCGGTGTCAAAGCGGCCACCATGCCAGGCAAATGAGCCGCGCCGCCCGCACCCGCAATGATCACGTTGATCCCCCGGGCCTCTGCAGTGGTGGCATATTCATACCTGGCCACGGAGGACCGGATAGCCTGGGGGGGCCCAAAGAAAAATTGAGAGAAGATCTGGAAAATATAATCTGTGTGGAGTTGAACTAGAAATTACATGCGTGTGACTACAAAAGTATGGAATTTGATCAGAATATGGGGCAATAGTCTTGCCAAAGCTGTCTGCAAGCAGAAATTGCTTGAATCATCCTGGAATTGGGATTGAAGGCTAGAGCCTTGGGACGGGGATTCTCTATCAACTGAACCATGTACTTGCAATGTGCTCTCCAAAACTCATCCACACTCTCAATTCTTTTAGCTAGCTATGGAAAATCAACGATTCTTTTACGCACGAATATGCAACCCTCGTTGGGCCACCCGCATTTTTTTACCAGCTATTTTTGTACCTGGCTATATGAATCAACATCTCAGTGGGCCTTGCAATTTAACATAGCTATGGAACATCAACATATCTTTTAGGCAAATCATCTATGAGTGTTTTGAATTAGACGTGTTCCATAGCTATGGCTATGTTGCATTAATTACATCATCAGGGTGTCTGGATCTGTCTGGGCTTCCACTATCTACCACCGTTGGACAAAGCCACATGGGTATCAGTCGGCATCAGTCCACATCAGTCGGCATCAGTCCGCATCAGTCGGTATCAGTCGGCATTAGTCTCGTCTCTGGCCCTTCTATGTTTCTTCTTTGCCCAACTCTCTCTCTCTCTCCATCGCCATCTCAGAGAGTTCAACAGAAGCTGAAGGATTTGCCGATAATAACGCTAGTTTATCCACAATTGTCTTCACACAACTGTCTTCAAACAATTGGCTTCGGCAGATTAGTACTCAGAATGCTTGTTCGGCCCCAGGCCTACAATTGATATAAATGTCTGGTATCGAGCCATTGAGCGGATCCATTCAAACGTAATTAACAAGTAATACTCCAGACATACTTCAACTTTACAAGCTCGAACTGAAACCAATTGAAACTACCACCAAGACGCATGTACTCTGGCGTCCTGTGAGCTGACACGACGCTAATCTCATAGGGAATGCCAAAATCATCCAGCACCACAGCGGCATCCTTCATGGTCGGCAGGTCGCTGTCGCTACCCATGATGATGCCCACACTGGGAGAGCTTTTGTGTGGCACTTCCTGGGGCAACAAGGCTCACGGCTGGCCACCAGAAATAGCAAGATTTTGAGGTTTGTCTGACAATAGGACACCCCAAACTTGAGAGTTGCACATGTCTTATCGTAGTTATTGAAAGTGCAATTTTGGGGCGTATACCCCACATCATGTTCAATCAAACCCACATCTGAGAAGGGAAGTGTGTGTGGTTCCACATTAGTATGCGGCAAGGTTGTTGGATATATAAGTAAGTACGTGAAACATGCTGAAACCACCAAACATGCCAATCACCTGTCATGTTCAGTAGCTAGCATACAATTCAATACAACTGTGTGTATATGTATATATATATATATATATCTGTGTGTGTGTGTGTATGTATACATATACACGCGAGCAACTGTGTTAGTTGACTGACTACCGATAATTCTGAGAGGATATTGGCAATTTCTGATATTGGCTTCCCAACCAAGCCAGGTGGTTTTGGATGTTTTTGGGTATGTTCGGCTGTCAGCTGCCGGGCGTCAATGCTGGATGAGTCGTTTCCCTCACCATCCACTGCCTTCAACACAGGACGGATCTCCTGGTGATTTTCGGGCACGAAAAGCCATTAAAATGGAGCCTCAAAAATTGTGCAGACCTGCCCTTTCAATGGACAATTTCAAAATCTAATCGAAACGTAACCGGTGGTAAACCCTCCAACTTTTGATAACTTTTAATGGAGCTTTCATCATCTATGCGTTGGTTGGAACAGATCATTATTCACATATTTTAATGGTTGCTATGCTATTGCCATGATGAAATGTCCATGTATACATGTGTGTATATACATACGAATGCAGTTCCATTGATTGCCATGATATGCAGTGATTGAATACTAGATGATAAAACAATGAGATCGTCTGTCACAACCTCTACCTGGTCACCATCCAAACAGAAGGGAACCACTATCGTATCTTTTTTGGGGACACAAACGGTGAAAAGGACAACAAACATCAACATCTGCCATCACCGTCACTCAACCCGGTGAAACATAGCTGCAACCTCACCCATACATGGGAAGTTTGAACATGCAAATTTCAGCATTGATACTTTTCGCTCAATGTAAATTCTACGCATTGAAGAACTTTCAGTTGTCAGGGATTGAAATCCCCATCTTTCTTGATAGAGCAAGTTCATTAATGTTTCATCTATATCTGCTGGCCCGAGAAATGTCGGGCCACTTCGGATTATGCTTCCCCACATCTTTTCCAGTTTTTTTCGAAAAAGCCATCAGGAGAACTGCCCAAACAATCCGAACCCCCCGGTGCCTCCAATGCGCTCGCTGGGGTGAAACCCGTCACTGTGATGTGGCCCATCTTGCGTCCCTTCACGCATCCCTCCTGAAGAGCCGCCAGCGCTTTGACAAATTCCGTGGGCACTTCAAACAAGAAATCGTTGGAACCGGCAAAAAACTGCATGAACATGGATATTGTGATGGTAAATGTCCATAGAAATGGATATATTCATCGGATATGGGAGTGGAATCAGCTCCTAAAAACAAACACGAATATTAAACATCACCCTGACTATGGGGGGATAATCACAATTTTGGCCGTTACACCAGCATGTCTGTTGGTTCAATCACCATTTTAGCTGATTGTAACTTTTGTAACTGTAACACTGTTTTTCATGGCCACATCATCATTTTCCGTATCAAAATCCAAAGAATCAACATGTTTGATGGTTCGATATTCGTGGTTCATCATTTTTGTCCACACATTTCCCATCAAAACTCAGTTAAATCACCAAGTTCAATCCATATGATTTGGAATTGGTTGATGCTGAATTCCCATGAAATCACACTCTCACCACAGATTTCCCATGAAGAAATCCATCCTGCGGTGTCCTTGCCGTACCAATGGATGCCCGCATCCGGCACCCGCAGGGCCCGGCGCAGGGGCGCCATGGTCTTCGACACCATCTCTGGGGTCTCGCCCTGCCCCAGGATGTTCACCATCCTGAGGTGATGAGATTTCTGGGGCGCCTTAATAAGGACCATGAAAAACATGAACCGGAAAAACTGGGTGACTTCAACTTTTTTGAAGATGTGGATCTAGGGATTTTTTGTGGAATCTTCATGGGAGTCTGATTTAATGGAGATTGATGGGGATATCATGGGATATTCATGGATATTTGACCACAAAAACTCGTGATTTAGCCGTCAAAAAATGGTTGTATGATGGGATATCATGGTGATACCATATGGTGATGCAATACTAGCGCTTACTAATCAACTTAATGAGATAGGTTCCAGGGATGGTTTCATGGATATCATGGGGATTCATGGGTATATCATGGGTCTGAATAGGATTCTTACTGGTTAAAGTGGGTTTTAAGAAGTTCCAACACATGAATTCAATCTATCTGGGCTGGGAATCAACAAGTGGGGTGAAATACTGGGGATATAATGGTGAGATAATGGTGTCCAATTCATGGGGGCTTAACCATGAACAATATTGAAAAATTGGATTGTTTCATGGGATTTTTGAGGCGGGCATGAATTTAAGACGTCATGGAAGTGGTGGAACATTTATGTTCGATAACTTGCTTTTTGCAACCAAAAATAGGCGTGTCCTTGGGTTTCCTATAGGTGTTCCCTGGGATCTTTAATGATAGAGCCAAAGTCATTGGGTGCTGAGTCGTGATCATCACTGCGTTGGGGGCATGACACAAGATTGGAATTGAGCGGCACTAAATTCATAAGCTTTTTGTGGTGTATGTATTGGCAGGAATCCCTCTAGATGGCATACATGGATTTTATGAAGTTGGACGAGCATCCATATATGGGTACAAATGAGAGATTTCTCCACTGCCATGCTGGATTACCAAAGGGCGCCCAACATCAAAATTGTTAGGTACAATTTACTTTCAAATATCCAATCAACCAACAAAAACTAGAATATCCACCATTTTCTTAGCATATAGCAACCACGAGAGAAAGCATAGAGGTTGGAGACCAAGAACATCATGGAGAAAACAACAACTACCTTCCTGGAATCACTTTTCAGCATCTTTTTTTGGGAACCCCCATTTTTGTCAACTGGTTCAATCCTGAAACTACCATTGTCCACACATGTCCACACTTTTCCATTACATGTCCCATGAAATCAGTTAAATCACAAGTTAAATCCATATTAATGAATTTCCATCTTGATGCTTCATTCCCATGAATTCACCATACTTTTCCATTGGTCCCATATAAAGTTCCCATAAATCCCCAAGTTTCAGTTCCATGCTGGAAAAGCATGTTTCCCTACTTCTCCCCTGAATTGCCCATCACAAAAAAAAACGTAAATCCACATGTTTGACGGTGAAATATCAATTCTTCGTCATTGTTCCATACTTTTTCCTTGAGTCAATGGATTGGTTATTCATGTAATGGGAAAATGTACAGGAAACCCTTATATTTCATGGGAGAATCCATGGTTTCCTGTAGATTTTCCCTTAAACCAATCCAATGATTTCTTCGTTGATGCCAAAATCCAGCCCAAATCCAAGTCCCGCGAGGTCAGGTCACATGGCGCCGCCCACGCGCAGGTTGCAGTCGCCCAAGGGCAAACCCAAAACCGCACGGAGGTGTTGTTCGAACTGGTCCACACCACCTGGAGCTGGCCCTGGTGGAACAACTGGGGATTTCACAGAAATTGATGGGACATTGATGGGAAAATGCTGGACAATGGTTATTTGACTAGCTAACATGTTTACCTCCCAAAATAAGGGTGATGAAATGAATTAAAACATCAAAAATATGGATTCCACCCCCTTATTTTCTGCAATATGATTTGGGGATTCAACCGAGAAAATATGGGGATATTGGATAATAATGGGTGATAATGCGGCAAACCCAAAGCCACAAATCACCATCAATAGTACACCACGGTGGTTCATACCACAAATTTGGTAAGCTCAGTGGGCAACCAGCCCCAATTCTACCATGGCTGTGGGATGTTTCTCCAGGTGACAGGCTTCCATGGTGTAGTGTCCCGTGTTGTGTGGCCGCGGAGCGATCTCATTCAGCAACACCTGGCCATCCTCCAGGGTGGCGGGCCAAGGGGGCCCCCAGTGACCTGTTGGCCCAAAAATGGCCAAATTCAGAAGTTTTAACCATTGAACAATTAGCAACATGGTGATTCTAATGGTGCGCTCATGGATTTATCATCAAAACGTGTGACTATATAACCAGTATATAATCATGGTGTTTTAATCATTCAACAAGGGGATGGTCTATCAATTATTAATGGGAATGTTACATTGGCATATATGTCATCAGCAATATGATATTAATGAGGATGTCTTAAAATGAGGTTTACACCAAAATGTAGCTATGGTATAGGAACAAAACTATAATCCATACTGGAATCCGGGGTATCAGGGGTACCCTAGTTTCAAACAAACCCATATTCTATGGGACCATATAGTTGGAAACATTCCGAAAACTAGACCATTACTTGAAAACAAGCTAGTTTGTTGACATTCCCCTGGTTCACCACGACTATCCCCATTATATCCCCATTATATCCCCATTGTATCCCCATTGTACCACCATTTTTCTTCGTAAAATCCCCATCTTTCATGATTCAATCACAATTTTCCATACTTTTCGCATCTCTCTGCAGATGGTCCTTGCCCTACTGGATCTTCCACCCATCCTGTCCCCAGCGTTGAAGCGCGCTCCTCCAAGAGGAACATCTCAACGCCAAAGATGCCGCGAGCATCGCCAAAGCTCTTGATGGCATCCGTGGCCACCTTCTGAGCCAGTTCCTGGCGTTTTCACAAAGGAACGTGAAAGGAAAAACCGATGCAAAATCCGTAGAGACAATCGATGGTTAAAGCAGTAAACAATTTAATTTAAATATATTATATATAATGCATGCATATATAGATAGGTAACAATCTATGGTTTTAAGAAAATCTATGGTTTAATCCAGAACTATGTGGGATGAGAAGGCCACAATGGGAATGAACAGTATGATTGAACGTGATTGAACAATCAAAGATGGAACTCAACCATGAACATTGACATTTAAACTTCAAAAATGAGTTTTAACCGTCAAACATGGATGTAGCGGATGAGATGAGGACACAATGGCTATGCAATGGTGATAGTAGTAAAATAAATGGGTATTGCATGGTGTTTTCATGGCATATAGTGAGGAGAAGCTAGCGCTATACGAGAAGGTCCGATGTCATCACTGTTTGTCCCTAAGAATGCCACTCACACCAGGGGTGCTAATAAGCCATGGCTTAGCTCGAAGCGCTCCATGGCCAGCACAAGTTGTCGTGCCATTTAGTTCTTCAGGGCCGCTGTTTATCCACTATTTGGGGATCAAACATAAAAAAAAAAAACGTACCTGGCGTACCTCTGTGTATCTATCTGTCTATGTCTGGCCATCCATCCATCCGTCCGTCCATCCATCCATTTATCCATCCATCTCCAGCCAGTGGTGATATGTATTCACAAGCTGGCGAGGGAATTACCCTCCACCTCACCTGATTTTTTTGGATCAAAGTTAAAAGGGCATGGTTGCTGCTGGTTAACAGGTTGAAAGGTGAAACACCGGTGTAGTGTCACGTGCATTGGCAAACGGACTATACCCTCCAGTAAATTAACATAGCTATGGCGGAAAACCACTGTTGTGAATAGGTAAATCAATGTAAAACATCTATCAACGGGCTGATTGTCATAGCAATATCAAACTACCAAAGGATACCCTCTAGTAATTTAACATAGCTATTGAACATGGCCATTTATAGTTGATTTACCGATTAAAAATGATTGAAAAAGATTGATTTTCAATAGCAGTGTTAGTTTACCAGAGGATAAACATCAATTGAAATCAACAGCTGCGCCCATGGCCTGCTGCTTCTGGGTCACGCCAACTGGTGGCGTCAAACATGTGAAGCACACGCTGTCGCGCTGCACGGTGTGCACCACGGGGTAAGTGCGCATGGTCACGTTCATGGTCTCATCTACGCCACGAGCCACCTGAGCTCAGCTCCAAACCCTGACATCGGGACATGCAAACAATGGCATTAAATCGAAAAGAAGCCCCATCATTTGGCTTACAGTTACATACCCTACAGTTGTGGCCATGAATAAACAGTCTAAATTGAACTTTGCAACACAATTCTACAACTGACTTTAAGGACCTCTTCAGAATTCCAGGCCGATCCAGCTCCCGCATTCCGAGGCACCATAACGGCCAGCTCCATCTTAAAGGGCGCCCACTTCTCAACCTGCAGGTCTTAAACATCGGGGTTGCCCATGAAACATGGAGATTTGAGCACATAGATTATAATGATTATATGATTATACTAATTTCATCGCGATAAATGACTATTATGTTTTGTTCAATTACTATGGATATAGATTTGAGCACATCGGGATATAATATGGTACAATTACTTATATATATATATATATTGTTCGAGAGATCTCCGAACGAAATACAGTATCGAAAAAAGTTGGATATCTTTTCAGCTAGCCATTTTGGATTCCCAAAGAATAGGTTGATTTGCTACCCATCGAACAACAGCTACTTTGTCACCCTAACCCCTAGTTAAAAGAGAGTTCAAAACCAACTTAGCTCACACACTGAGGCATTGGGGCACCACCTCGTTCAAAGAATGATGAATCCAAACATGAACAAAAATGGGTAGTAATCCATATCCAATCTTCATCAGATTATATTGTTCATCGGCAATGATGAATTGATATTAAAGTCTATGGGGTTTCCAAATCTTAATCCCCCACCGGCAGGATGGTAATTCATAACAATATTCAATGTTTGGAAGTTGGTGTGAGCCCAGAAAAAGGAATAATATTGTTTTTTTGGTTGTGTTGAAAGACTAGTGAGTATCGAATGCCAATTCATGATGTCCCAAATTGTTTCAAATGAATAACCTCCTCAAAATGGGGTGGATGGCTGGATTATTTTGAATTGTACTTCCATGATGCCCCAGTGGACTACCTTTTCTGGTTAACTCACAATTGTCAATGGTTGAATCATACTAAGTCCCCATATACATATAATATAATATATATCCCGCCCCATTTGCTATTGAAATCACCTGTTTTGTTGATGATATCACCATGTTTGTTGGTTTCATCATGGTCTATCCATCACTTTCATGGTCAAAGTGGGTGGAAAATCCCATCACCAATGGGCTGCCCATTTCAGGTATGGAGCTACTGCACCATAGCCAAAGAAACTGGGGGCATATCCCCTGACATCGCCTTGACATAGGCCTTCTACCTGGCATTTAACACAGCTATGGAAAATTGCCTATATGTGATGATGACTTGATTATTGATTTTCCAGTTGGCCACTTGAAACAAACATCTGAGGGAAACACCATTAAATCCCATGAAATCACCATACATCTTCATTAAATCCCATGAAATCACCATACATCTTCATTAAATCCCATGAAATCACCATACATCTTCA
>BGPT01002961.1:32642-43300 GCA_003297045.1 Symbiodinium sp. clade C Y103
TCACCATACATCTTCATTAAATCCCATGAAATCACCATACATCTTCATTAAATCCCATGAAATCACCATACATCTTCATTAAATCCCATGAAATCATCCATAAATCACCAACAAATCCATAATTCCCAAAAGGGTAACCCTCTTGAGCCAGGGCACATAGAGCTTCTTCCCATCATGGCCGCCTAGTTTCTTCCAGGCCGTGGGAATCGCCGCCGCATTGGCCACCACGGCGTTGCCCCTGCCGTCGTAGGCACCGAAGCGGCTCTTAAGCATCATGGGAAAACCTCAGCCGAGGTCTCCAGATAACAAAAATGGGGATCTTGCTGAGGTTATTCTTCATGAAAATGGGGACTCAACCAACCAAAAATAGGATGTGGCTATCAAACATATTGATTCTGATGATGGTGATATATATATATATAACGGAATGTAGTAGTCTGTAGTAGTATGTAACCATCAAAAATTGTGATTTGACATAATTTGACCATGACATATGTTGCGGCACGTGTTATACGATGTTATATGATACCTTTCATCAATATGGTACATCTCAACAGTCACTGAGTTGGTTCAAGGGAAAATGTGGAGCAAAGCATGGTTTTTGCCACCAAATATGGAGGTGTTTTTCTCCTTCAGCAGTTTCGGGGAAAGAAGGATGTAAGCGCCAACAATGCTGGATTTCATAAACAAGTGGTTGATTTAGATGATCGACAAAGCCACTCTTGGAATCCAGGGTAGGCACGGTATAAATTAGGACGTTCAATCAGGAGAGCATATTGGATTTCGCCAGCCAGAGTGGGGATCAAAGGGGGTGATGTATTGAAATGTATTGGGATTTTATGGGGCTATACGGCTATAATGAGCAATGCAGGAATCAGTGATGCTTTGCCATTCAAATTTGATACCATGGATTTTAGCAATGAAAAATGTGGGTTTGACAGTCAACCATATGGAGTAATGGGAGGTCAACTCTGCCACAACATGCCACAACGGGGATATCATGGGGCTATAACTATCAAAATTATGGCGTCAGGCAATGTATCCCCAATTCAGCAACTGTTTATTGGGATGCACCCAACAATATGATTCGAGAATGCTCAGAAACTTGGGAATATCAAAAATTGCAATTTGGGTAAAAGATGAGAAACACGCATATGTCAAAGGGGAACCGCAAATCATAAGACCAAAAGCTTACGAGGATCTCGGACACAGTTAGGGATTCCACCAACAGAAAGGGTGGTCACCTCAATAAAGTTTATATAATCAAATTTGGATCAGATCAAAATTGTCATCAAAATGAAATCTCACCAAGAGTTCTCCTCTTCAGCCTTACATGAGGCAACACAAAAGATTTCACTCACAACTGCAAACATATGACCTGCACTGAACTTCAACGTCACCTAGACACTACTTGGATGGCCCATGGGTTTAGATTCAGATGATTGGCTAATAAGTCAGTTATAAACCACAAACTACGTATCCCAGACTATCCCAGCTATAATCCGTTTACGAACCTAGATCACTATATAAACGAACCATGGCCCTTCGAAGTAGTTAACGATGACAATGTCCGCAAGAAAACGCCGGCCTGACATGGCCTGATGGTGATTCAACGACCAGGGACCAAATTTCTCTCCGATGGTGTGCAGCTGCTGTTCACTGTCAACCTTCTCGAAGTCAGGCAAGGGAATGCTGTGCTTTTGCAAGTGGACCTGGAAATGGCTGGGAGCCCTCCTCACGAAGTTGGCTTGTATTAACTGGGATTTGTGGTGACTAAAACACATAAGATGAGTCACAAACCAATTTCACCCTAGGAATGTCAATGTATCAAACAAATTTTCTATTCAAACGTATTAAAACCAGATATTCTTCGGCCAAGCATGTTTGATTACCGAAGGCACCAAACAATCGCAAAATTATCCTTTACATATATAAGACATTGGAAGAATGACCAATGTTTTACCAAATTTACAAGAAACACATGAATACTGACAACTGTCTACAATGAGTTGCGCCTGCAAATGGGGACTTAACATGGTCTGACCAACTGTCCGGCGGGAAGATATGGAGGTTCCCCAAAATGGGGGTACCCCAAATCATCCAAGTCATTGGACCGTTTTCGTATTGAAACCCATGGTGACTTGGGGATCCGACATTTCAAGAAACCCCTATATATATGAGAATCTAACGAGCATAAGAACACTTCGCTTACTGTGATGGGAATATGACCTGCAGAGATGGGAATGTCTTGGGCCTTGGTCCCTTGGAAGGGGACATGGGATGGATGTGTCATTTTGCAAACAATTGGGCAGCAACAGGACAGGACTCAAAATAGGACATACCCTTCAGAAATCAAACATGGCTAGCAGGGAAGCCCCCTATAGAAATGCAGGTTTTAATTGGAGGATCCTCTATAACAACGGGTGATTTTCTATTGCCATGTTTGATTACCGGAGGGTAACCAACACCAAACATGAATCACCAAGCATAGATCGAATCCCCAGCAAATATTGGCCGTTGCGACGGCTTTTTTGGGGAAGACTTTCACAGCACAACAGTGGAATATGCACTGACCCACCAAAGTTTCAGGGGTTGGAGTTCCACTGCTTCTGGTGCGTGATTTTGTTTCTCCTCTCTATTGGGTTCCTTGTCGCCGCTTCACAATACAATTCCTTTCAATCACCAACCATGCCATCCGATCCGGCCATCTGCCGTGGCCTTCTGATCGTACTTGTCCTGGATCAACTTCACAACAAAGGGAAGCGGCTGCACGGGGACGCCTTTCTGATGAAGTTCCTCCAGAACTTGAGCGTTCACGTGTTCCACCTCTGCGGCGCAACACTCTTGGGATATCCAGATGTGCCACCGGGATATCAGGATGTTATGATTCTATCTGATTATGATTATGATATATTATGATTTTGTGTTTTCATGATCTTTCATGATCTTTCATGATCTTTCATGTTCCCATAATTTTATGTTCTTCCTGTGGGTGTCCCCATGGTTTGTTCTTTTATGTTCAGCATGCGGCAATGCCCACTAAAAAACATAGAGTGATTAAATGGTGGCGGTGTTTTCTATCTTGAAGCATTGCGACGTGTTGATATGTGTTGTTTTCCTCCTTCAGGCTGATGCTGAAAACCACTCGACCCGACCTCCAGCGTGAGAATGTCGCACTTGCTGGCCAGCTCCCTGATCTTTTCCGCATCCTGAAAGCTACCTGGGGACCGGGCGGACAGGTCGCCATGGGAAAATGTGGCTTTGTCAAATGAACATTGGAAGCCTCACCAGTGAAAGACACACATGCTAGATTCATCTAAATTATATCAGACTCCTATAAAGTGATAAACAAATATGGATAGATATTGTTGGCAAATCAAATTACATTAGGTTGCCTACTGCATATCAAATCAACAATGTGGATATCTCATGGTATCTCAACAACAAATCCTCAAATCTTTGTACGTGTTATATTTTACACCTTTGCGCGTGGTAGTTCTCTGGAGCGGTGTCCTGTTTCTTTTTTTTGTTTTTAGCCCAGCCACCCTTCACAGACAGCTCCGACACTTGCCCCGCGGGGCTCTGTTCGCCCAAGGGGTCCAGGACGCACATGCGCACCCCCAAGCGGTGGGCAGCATAGACCATCATGCGACCCAACTGGCCTCCTCCCAAGCAGCCCACGGTGCGCTTGTCCATGGCGAGAAAAGCTGAAGGAAGTGGCCGGTATTGAGTAGTCACTTTTTTTGGATGGCTGAGAGCCAAAAACTACGCCGGAAAAATGGAACACAGCTGAGACAAAACTGGTTTGAATATACCCCCTGGGCTCGCCCGATTTTCGTGTGAAGTACTGTGAAGTGTGAATTAGAATTAAACATATGGAGTCTTGGGTGCTGAATTTTGACCCACCCCTTTGTGGCTGCAGGGTATGGTCACTTGCTGATGCAAATCCAAATGGAAATGGCTCAATCAGTTTGAGATTCCCAAGTAGAATAGAATAATCATTTCCTTCCAAACAGAGCTGATCTTGAAAACCTCACTGGAAAATATCATCAAATTCTATCAATATCCTAAGACAATCCTTCCAAGCATCATCCTGAAAGCAAGTTTAAAACAAACATCATAGCCCAAGTCCTGCAGAGTTTGACTCCTGGCAGTGGTCTCCTCCAGCTCTCGTTCCTAGCAAACCGGCCATGATGTCAACCACCCAAACAAAGAAACAAACAACAGCTGTGTAGGACATAGTGTCCTTAGGCCCCTCCAAAAGATTCCCCCCGAAATATGTGTGTTTGCCATCAATGACTCAAATTGTAGCCACTTTGCCAATATCTAGGAAAACAATAGCTCTGAACGCTGCATTTCACATTCCAACCCACAGCCAAGCGTCCTTATCCATCTTCAATTGCTCATACTGCTCCACCTCCTGCTCTTCACATGCACAGGACCAAGCAACAGGTCTCATCGTGTTTCACCAACCATGTGCATATCTTGAGGAATTAACATATCAATGAACGACTGGTTTGTCCCCAAAAAATGCATAAAACAGAAAACACTCTGCACCAAGGACCTGCGGTCGGTTTTCACTGCCATGCGCGGGTCCTTCTCCAACTCTGCAATGCGAGTAGAAGCTGACAAAGTCTCGGCTGATTGCCTAAGCAGACAGGAGGCCCTTGGATTCCCCAGGCAAAACCTGAAAACAACACAAATTCCATCAAGTTGCTATTTACATAGCGCTTAGTAGCCCCCCAAAAGACCGAAAAAGAATTTATCGCTATTTCAATAGGATTCAACTTGTCTATCTTTTTTGGGTATAAATATGTATATATATATATACATATATATATATATACACACACACACATATATATATATATGTATACATGAATACACCATGGAGAATCAACCATTTGTAGTTGATTGTCCAATTCAAGCCTCCATTTGTACTTATTTATAGGGGATTTCCAATTGCTATGTTTGGTGACTCCGGAGGGCAGCTATCCATTCATAATCTATTATTCTATAATGATTAGTCCTACTAAACCACATAAAACAACATATATCATTGTATCATCATTCAAATCCCCATTTTTGATAGTTCATGGTTAAATCCCATTATAAATCACCAAAAACAATTGCAACACCCCTCTTTTGAGCCGCCCCTGCTGTCAGGATGCAACTCGGATGCATCCTTCAGACCTTCAGCTGTTGAGGCCGTCGATGCCTTCAGCTGCTCCTGGAGATCAAACGTTCAGTTGGTGCTGTTCCAGCCTTGGGGACTACCAAAGTGGTTATATGGCCATGGTTATCAAATAAAATGATTGTGTATGTATATATTATATATATATATATATATGCGCCTATAAATATGTTGATACAGAAAAAGTGAGATACTTGGATAACCATACTTATGGTCATTTACCTATGTGTGCCACCCAAGCTGCACCCGCCAAGTCGATTCTACTGGTCAACCGGGCTTGCATTATGGAGGTACAAATTGATACATCACCTGTAGATTGACCGTTGAACATGTCATGACAATGGGATAAATGGGGTGGTTAACCAACAGCAAAGTTTTTTTGTTTTAATCAAAACTGGTGGTATCATGGGGGTGCTGACTGGATCTAAATGGAAATAGTAACAATGATTATTACCAGTTTTGGGATACCATGGGATAATCCATGGGATATATCGCCAACAACACTACGCAGGTTTTTCAGAAAATGTGGTATGCAACCAAGTGAAAAGTTTGATGGTACAACATTTTTTTTTTAGGTACCCCATTTTCAAAGAAACCCAACTCAGTCAACTGGGGTCCCGGTGATGCATCCGTGATTTGGCTTCTGCCGCCATTTTGATCCAAGTCCTCGAGCATTTCGTTCCTTTCAGATGTCTCCTCAAGCTTTCGTTCCTGGGACATCCAAACAATTGGTCACGGCCACCGACCATGAAGGGTCGACTGGTCAATGTGAAAACGAAGAGGTAAGAAAAGCAGTTGGGCCAATGGTAAAGTCATGGGATCAAAGTCGGCTATCGTAGTGCTTGTTTAGTATTCACCACACATTGCTCAAAAACTTACTTCCCACTCAATATGGGTTCAATCTTTTTCAACTGGGCTGTACCCCCCCCCCATTTTGCACAAACTCTTCCACCGGGTCAGTGCCCAGCAGTCTCAGCATATCTCAGCTGAAGTCAAGGATCCATTTCCATCAGCTGCTCATACTGATACTGCTCCACCTGTGGAAACATCATCAGGGGCTTGACTGGCTTAACCTCCAGTCAAAAAACATGTCGGGAAAATCGCATGTTCAAAGACAAGATAGAATCAGCAAGACATGGGATTTCCCATTGCCAGCTAAGCTTGCTCAAGGTCTGTCAATGACCCCTTGACATTACTTCTGAAGATGGATCGAACACACCCTAGAATTGCCAGACTCACGCTAATTAATCAAAACCGAAGTCCCCACGACGATGAATTAACCTCATGAACCACGGAGCACGTGAATATTTATAAAAGTTACCCTCTGGTCATGGCTAGCTGGATTCGATGTGTTCATCTGCTTTCCCCATATAGATACCGATTTCGTTCGGGGATCCGCCATGTTTCATGACACCGGAGGGTGAGTTACATGTGAAATCAGGCGCACCTTTGCGGCAGTTTCCGCGGCCAGCTGCAGTTCCTTCTCCAATTCGGCAATGCGAGACAGCTGGTCAGCAGATGGCCTAGCGTAACGATTCCCAAGACTTTCACAAATTAGGAACAGAACGAGAGGAGTTCCATGGGTTGGAAACAGTGCAAAACTCTGAACAGGTTTTTGTTGCATTGCTCCTACCGACTTAGCCTTAAAAACTAAGGGTACCTGTCAATCAACTATCTACAACCTGTCTCGTACAGCATATACCGCTGCAGTCAGGACGCATCCCGGATGCTTCGTTCTTGTTGGCCGTCAAGACATCCAGCTGCTCCTAGTTCGGACAAAATCCAACTGCGTGGATTCTTCTAGCACCAACTGGTCACTCTATCATGCGAGGTTTTGCATTTGGAATTCAGTCTTTGGATCCATGACTTCATCATACATCATCATTTTTGGATGCCCCTGCTGGCCATTGGCCATGTCTTCACTACCAAAGGTGCTCTGACATGTTTAAAGGCGCACTCCATGCCCAAAGGTGCCAAAAAATATCGTACGTAGTAGAGAAGACAAATCAAACGCATGTATCTTCTGTGTCTTCAGTTTCCCCTTCTGGGCTGTAAGTGTAACCCCAATGAGCTGGGATATGTCACAGGATATTAAATATAGTTCTATCAATCCCATTCCCCAAAGACATAAAACATATCCCAATCCCAAATCCCGGCAGTGCTTCACCGAAAAATCTAACACTGAACAACGGTGTCTTTTGGTGGTTGCGAAATATCTTGGTTTCGCACGCCAGCCGTCTGACGGTCTGGCTCCAACAACATTGGGTAATCTTTCCAAATAGAGATGATCTTGAAACATCCTGAAACCAAGTTAGAGAGCAAAACACACGGCCAGGGAAGCTNCCAACAACATTGGGTAATCTTTCCAAATAGAGATGATCTTGAAACATCCTGAAACCAAGTTAGAGAGCAAAACACACGGCCAGGGAAGCTCAAGGAAAACAACACCCCAAGTCCTGCAGCATTTGATTCTTGGCAGTTGTCTCCTCCAACTCTCGTTCCTAGGGCAGTTGCCATGAAGTCAATCACCCAAACAAACAAAAAATCTAGATCCTACGGTCCTTAGGTTCCTATCCTTAGCATCCTGATTCTGCCATGACCCCCAAACAACATTGGGGTTTAATCAGGCGCATTCAGCCTCNTCCCCAATCACGGTCATTAAATTATGGGTGGGAATTCCTGGTCACTGGGGCCCCTATGAGTAGGTCATTTGCATACCCACTTGACAGCCTGTTTCCCCTTAGGCCGCATCCAGTTCATGCCTTATATTCCAATATTGATTTCCTGATTCCAAATGGATGTTTAGTTTCGGGTGGTTTGCTTTTCAAATCCCATAGATGTAAGCAAATTTATTCATGTTCCAATTTGACCAGTAAACACNTTCCTGATTCCAAATGGATGTTTAGTTTCGGGTGGTTTGCTTTTCAAATCCCATAGATGTAAGCAAATTTATTCATGTTCCAATTTGACCAGTAAACACCGGGATTCAACCGGAAAAATGGAAACTCAAGCAACGTCACTTTGGAATTGACCTATTTGTCAACGTATGTGGATAAATAAATATACACATATATGTTTACNTCAAGCAACGTCACTTTGGAATTGACCTATTTGTCAACGTATGTGGATAAATAAATATACACATATATGTTTACAATAAGTATAATATATATATATATACGATATGCACCAGGATGCATTAAACAGTTGAAGTTACATTCGGTCCCTTTTATTCTATCTTTAGTTAAAATAAGACGAGGATGCGTGTCTTGACAAAGGTTTATGAAAGCTCATATCTTCAACTCACATAGTGGCGCCCCATGTTCAGCACAAACATGTNGGTTTATGAAAGCTCATATCTTCAACTCACATAGTGGCGCCCCATGTTCAGCACAAACATGTTACAGCACTGCAACCCACAGCCCAGAGTCCATATTCATCTTCAACTGCTCATAGTGATCCACCTCCGGCTGTTGACATACACAGCAGGAGTGAATAGCAGGGCTTCAGCTATTCCAAAGTCTACTCCAGGTCATTGNNNNTTGCCAGACTCAAACGAATCAAAAGGGGGATTCCCCATGTTTACCTCGGCTGCTCATACATTCCTAGCTGGAAAATTCACCCATTTGGTTCAGTCCTGGCACACACACACACACTCACACACACACTCACACACACACACATATATATATATATTATATAATATTCATGTAAGAGCATGTATGTATCTAATTGATAGATACTTTGGGGATGCGTGATGTTCCATGACAATGGAGGGTGAGCTACATGTGAAATCAGGCGCACCTTTGCGGCAGTTTCCGCAGCCAACTGCAGTTCCTTCTCCAATTCCGCAACGCGAGACAGTTGGTCAGATTGCCTCAGGTAACCAATCCGCCAGTTTGCACCCAGCGAGAACGAGAGAACAAGAGAAGTTCCATGGGTTAGAAAGTTGGACAAAGTGCAGAAATCTAAGCAGGCCTTTGTTGGATTGCATCCCACAGACTCAACTTTAACAACTCAAATGCTGTAACTCTCAATCAAATATCTGCAAGCTTTCTTCTACCGCATCTTCTCCTGCTGTCAGGGCGCATCTCGGATGCTTCATTCTTGTTGGCCGTCAAGACATCCAGCTGCTCCTAGTTCGGACAAAATCCANCTTCTACCGCATCTTCTCCTGCTGTCAGGGCGCATCTCGGATGCTTCATTCTTGTTGGCCGTCAAGACATCCAGCTGCTCCTAGTTCGGACAAAATCCAACTGTGTGGATTCTTCTAGCACCAACTGGTCACTCTATCATCCGCGGTTTTGCATTTGGAATTCAGTCTTTGGATCCATGACTTCATCATACATCATCATCTTTAAAAAATGTGTTTCTTTAAACATCTTTTTTGGATGCTCCTGGCCTGCTGGCCATTGGCCATGTTTTCTCTACCAAAGGTGCTCTGACATGTTCAAAGGCGCACTTCATGCCCAAAGGTGCCAAAAAATATCGTACGTAGTAGAGAAGACAAATCAAACGCATGTATCCTCTGTGTCTTCAGTTTCCCCTTCTGGGCTGTATCTGTAACCCCAATGAGCTGGGATATGTCACAGGATATTCAATATAGTTCTATCAATCCCATTCCCCAAAGACATAAAACATGTCCCAATCCCAAATCCCGGCAATGCTTCACCGAAAAATCTAACACTGAACCACCGTGTCTTTTAGTAGTTGCTAAATATCTTGGTTTCGCACGCCAGCCGTCTGACGGTCTGGCTCCAACAACATTGGGTAATCTTTCCAAATAGAGATGATCTTGAAATATCGTGAAACCAAGTTAGAGAGCAAAACACACGGCCAGGGAAGCTCAAGGAAAAAAAACACCCCAAGTCCTGCAGCATTTGATTCTTGGCAGTTGTCTCCTCCAACTCTCGTTCCTAGGGCAGTTGCCATGAAGTCAACCACCCAAACAAACAAAAAAAACAAGATCCTACGATCCTTAGGTTCCTATCTTTAGCATCCTGATTCTGCCATGACCCCAAACAACATTGGGGTTTAATCAGGCGCATTCAGCCTCATGAAGGGTTTGTAATCCCCAATCACGGTCATTAAATTATGGGTGGGAATTCCTGGTCNATTGGGGTTTAATCAGGCGCATTCAGCCTCATGAAGGGTTTGTAATCCCCAATCACGGTCATTAAATTATGGGTGGGAATTCCTGGTCACTGGGGCCCCTATGAGTAGGTCATTTGCATACCCACTTGACAGCCTGTTTCCCCTNGCGTGGATTCTTCTAGCACCAACTGGTCACTCTATCATGCGAGGTTTTGCATTTGGAATTCAGTCTTTGGATCCATGACTTCATCATACATCATCATCTTTAAAATGTTTTTTTAAACATCTTTTTTGGATGCTCCAGCTGGCCATTGGCCATGTCTTCTCTACCAAAGGTGCTCTGACATGTTCAAAGGCGCACTCCATGCCC
>BGPT01002961.1:46299-62435 GCA_003297045.1 Symbiodinium sp. clade C Y103
ATGTTCCAATTTGACCAGTAAACCCTGGGATTCAACCGGAAAAATGGAGACTCAAGCAACGTCAATTTGGAATTGACCTATTTGCCAACGTATGTGGATGAATAAATATACACATATATGTTTATCATAAGAATAATATATAATATATATGTATATATATATACACATATTTATATACTATATATATATATGTACAATATGCACCAGGATGCAGTATGCAGTTGAAGTTACATTCTGTCCTTTTTATCCTTAGTTAAAATAAGACGAGGATGCGTGTCTTGACAAAGGTTTATGAAAGCTCATATCTTCAACTCACATAGTGGCGCCCCATGTTCAGCACAAACATGTNGGTTTATGAAAGCTCATATCTTCAACTCACATAGTGGCGCCCCATGTTCAGCACAAACATGTTACAGCACTGCAACCCACAGCCCAGAGTCCATATTCACCTTCAACTGCTCATAGTGATCCACCTCCGGCTGTTGACATACACAGCAGGAGTGAACAGCAGGGCTTCAGCTATTCCAAAGTCTACTCCAGGTCATTGTNCATTGTGTTCCACACTTTGCCAGACTCAAACGAATCAAAAGGGGGATTCCCCATGTTTACCTCGGCTGCTCAAACATTCCTAGCTGGAAAATTCACCCATTTGGTTCAGTCCTGGTACACACACACACACACTCACTCACACACACACACACACACACATATATATATATATATTATAATATTCATGTAAGAGCATGTATGTATCTAATTGATAGATACTTTGGGGATGCGTGATGTTTCATGACAATGGAGGGTGAGCTACATGTGAAATCAGGGGCACCTTTGCGGCAGTTTCCGCAGCCAACTGCAGTTCCTTCTCCAATTCCGCAATGCGAGACAGTTGGTCAGATTGCCTGAGGTAATCAATCCGCCAGTTTGCACTCAACGAGAACGAGAGAACAAGAGAAGTTCCATGGGTTAGAAAGTTGGAAAAAGTGCAGAAATCTAAGCAGGCCTTTGTTGGATTGCATCCCACAGACTCAACTTTAAAAACTCAAATGCTGTAACTCTCAATCAAATATCTGCAAACTTTCTTCTACCGCATCTTCTCCTGCTGTCAGGGCGCATCTCGGATGCTTCGTTCTTGTTGGCCGTCAAGACATCCAGCTGCTCCTAGTTCGGACAACATCCAGCTGCGTGGATTCTTCTAGCACCAACTGGTCANACATCCAGCTGCTCCTAGTTCGGACAACATCCAGCTGCGTGGATTCTTCTAGCACCAACTGGTCACTCTATCATGCGCGGTTTTGCATTTGGAATTCAGTCTTTGGATCCATGACTTCATCATACATCATCATCTCTAAAATGTGTTTTTAAAACATCTTTTTTGGATGCTCCAGCTGGCCATTGGCCATGTCTTCTCTAGGTTTCCACGAGACTGTACAAGTTTCCGCGTGAGGTACGGGAAAGGTGCCAAAAAATATCGTACGTAGTAGAGAAGACAAATCAAACGCACGTATCCTCTGTGTCTTCAGTTTCCCCTTCTGGGCTGTATCTGTAACCCCAGTGAGCTGGGATATGTCACAGGATAGTAAATATATTTCTATCAATCCAATTCCCCAAAAACATAAAACATATCCCAATCCCAAATCCCAGCAATGCTTCACCGAAAAATCTAACACTGAACCACGGTGTCTTTTGGTGGTTGCTAAATATCTTGGTTTCGTACGCCAGCCGTCTGAGGGTCTGGCTCCAACAACATTGGGTAATCTTTCCAAATAGAGATGATCTTGAAACATCCTGAAACCANGAGCAAAACACACGGCCAGGGAAGCTCAAGGAAAAAAACACCCCAAGTCCTGCAGCATTTGATTCTTGGCAGTTGTCTCCTCCAACTCTCGTTCCTAGGACAGTTGCCATGATGTCAGCCACCCAAACAAACAAACAAATCTAGATCCTACGGTCCTTAGGTTCCTATCCTTAGCATCCTGATTCACGGTACTGGGGGTTTGTTGTAACCCCAAATTAGTCCGCGTAAGTGCCTCATGAAGGGTTTGTAATCCCCAATCACGGTCATTAAATTATGGGTTGGAATTCCTGGTCACTGGGGCCCCTATGAGTAGGTCATTTGCATACCCACTTGACAGCCTGTTTCCCCTTAGGCCGCATCCAGTTCATGCCGTATATTCCAATATTGACTCCCTGATTCCAAATATGTTCCAATTTGACCAGTAAACCCTGGGATTCAACCGGAAAAATGGAGACTCAAGCAACGTCAATTTGGAATTGACCTATTTGCCAACGTATGTGGATAAATATTTGATCTATACAAAAAAACAGTAAATAAATACAAATATCTATGTATATGTGTATATATATATACAATATGCACCAGGATGCATTATGCAGTTGAAGTTACGCTCATTCTGTCCATGTTATCCTTAGTTAAAAAAAGACGAGCATGTGTGCCTTGACAAAGGTTTATGAAAGCGCATATCTTCAACTCACATAGTGGCGCCCCATGTTCAGCACAAACATGTTACAGCACTGCAACCCGCAGCCCAGAGTCCATATTCATCTTCAACTGCTCATTGTGTTCCACACTTTGCCAGACTCAAACGAATCAAAAGGGGGATTCCCCATGTTTACCTCGGCTGCTCAAACATTCCTAGCTGGAAAATTCACCCACTTGGTTCAATCCTTGTATATATATATATATTTATATACATTTACATATACATCTAAATATATATATATATATATCTATTATACATATACATGTATATATAAAAACATATAAATATGTTGATAGATACTTTGGGGATCCGCCATGTTTCATGACACCAGAGGGTGAGTTACATGTGAAATCAGGCGCACCTTTGCGGCAGTTTCCTCAGCCAACTGCAGTTCCTTCTCCAAGTCCGCAATGCGAGACAGCTGGTCAGCAGGTTGCCTGATGCAAAGCCCCCACGACTCCGACTTGGACAAACAGTTTCATGGGTTGGAAACAGTGGAGAAATCGAAGCAGGCCTTTGTTGGATCGCATCCCACAGACTCAACTTTAAAACTCAAATGCATTCAAATGCTGTAGCTCTCAATCAATTATCTGCAACCTTTCTCGTACAGCATCTCCCGCTGCAGTCAGGACGCATCTCGGATGCTTCATTCTTGTTGGCCGTCAAGACATCCAGCTGCTCCTAGTTCGAACAAGATCCAGCTGCGTGGATTCTTCTAGAACCAACTGGTCAACCTTTCACGTGCCGTTCTACATTTGGAATTCAATCTTTGGATCCATGACCAGGACATTATCATATATATATATATATGTTCTGCACAATGTCACAATGTTATTTACATGTTTTTTTTTTTATGTTTCAGCTGGCCATTGGCCATTTATTCTCTACTCAGGGTGCTCTGACAGGCAACTGGGCGCAGCATGAGCCTTTGCTAGGTGAGACATACGAGGATCATCTTATTTCCATCCCCTACAGCTCCAAAAGAAAACAGGAGTCTCCAACCCAAAATTTGCCCCAAAAAAACATACAGTAGTAAGAAGCACAAACAAAAAAATCAAACGCATCTATCCTCTTGCTGTTGAGGTTGCCCTTCTGGGCTCTGACCCCATAGAGCTGGGAGATGTCCCAGGATATAATTTCTCAAACCCATTCCCCGAATACATCGAATACGTCCTATAGACTATAGATATAGAATCCGCTAAATGCTTCACTGAACACATGTAACCCTCTAACACTCAAACTTCTTTTTTTCCTGGGTGATCAAGATCAAGGGACAGTGTCCTTGTCGGAAAAATTAGGTCGTTCAGGTGGGTGAAACCAATTACCATGATTAACCCATCAGGATTTACCCATATCCTATTGGTTCTGCAAAATTAAAATGGGGGGCTAACCTTTTTTCATTAAGCCACCTGGGAGAACATCTATGAACCAATTATGTCCATTTCAATAGTTGGTTTAATCAGTTGAAGTCCCGTTCTCATAATCCCCATTTTCACGGAGGCGAGTAATTTCTCGCACGATTTTCCTGGGATCTTATTTGTCTATTTGGAGGTTTCCTAAACTGGGGGTACCTCAAATCATCTATTTCAATAGGATTTGACATTAAAACTTTATAAACCATCCATTTTGGGGTATTCCCATTTGAGGAAACCCATGGAATCCCCCAATTTGGTAAAATCCATCTGATTCGGTGGTGAAATCAGCCGCAACCAGCCAAGCATCTGCAGCTTCACCATTTTGCACCTGCCAAATACGCGAGAAAAGCTGACGGCGCGACTGACGATTGGGGGATTTCCTGGGATTTCTTCATGGTCTCATCAAAATTGACAGACTTAACCAGGAAAAAAAAAAGCATGGAGACCTTCACTGATTGGGAGTCGTCAAGCTCATTTCATCGCACCTTGCCCAATTCCATGGAGAGTCTTTGCAGTTGCTCCTGTTCTGAGATGGTGCAATCACAAATTGCAATTGCCCTCTTTCCAAGCTCCATTGATGGTTTCAACATCAATCAAGGTGGGACGGAAAAAAAAACGAGCACATGTTACAACAAACGTCAACCGTTCGTTTCATTTTTTGCCTTGTCACCTGCAAAAGGCTCCCAATGTGGATGCCAATATGTAATTGAAATGGTCCAAACTCTGCGAATTTTCGGGTCCTCAGTTTTGACCATTGATAAATAATTTCACCACATTATATAAGGTGGTGTGGGTCAAGATTTGGTTATCCCCTGCCTGTTTCTTAAGACCAAACATGACCAAACATTAAATAAATCGTTTCCCCTCCCCCAGTCCTTGAATCATGACCCGGACCATGTTTTTTTTCTCGCTGGCATGATGTACCGGGTTTAATGTGTTTATGATATTTTCAAGTCGTGCAAGCCGTCTGAGGGCTGTGGTCAGGGTTGGTGGTAGCAACCTCCCTTGAAACTGGACAGTTCCAACTGCCATCTTACCAGCAATCTAAGCAGGTATTGAAAAAAATTGAACAACAACAAATATAGAATTTACCATACATGTAATTGCACATGATCTTGAAACATCGACTGTATATACCATGGTTTCAATCTTCCCCACATGGGGCGGCCTATCCTTCCCAACAGGCACCCACGTCCTGCAGCTGCTGGTTCTGAGCCTCGGCGGAGGCCCCATGAGGTCCCAGAAAAAAAAAAAAAAAACATGATGGTTTCATTGTTTCTAAAACAATATAAAACACAATGGTCTTTAATAAAACATGTCTTTGACAATTTGATGGTTTCATGAACTTGATGGAAAAAAAACATGAAAACACAAGACACATGATGGTTGATGGTTGGTTGATGAACAGGATTCAACTTTTAATTACAGTAAACCAGAAATAAAACCGGAAATTCCGATTTGTTCCAATTCCAGAACATACGATGGTTGATGAAAAGGGAATTTCCAGCTTATCGATTGTGCATTTTGATAACCCCCACCATGCTGGATAGTGAAAGATAATAAACAAACACTCAGAATAAACTGGACTCTTGTCCATATCTTGGCAATAGCCCATCTAGAAATCAAACTGGCACCAAAATCCATTATATAATCTCAGGATGTCACCGCAAACAATATGTATATATATATATATGTCTGTATGTCTGTATGTCTGTATGTCTGCATGTATGCATGTATGGATGCATGCATGCATGCATGCATGTATGTTTACCACATGTTACTATGTTAATTGCTACCTTTCTGTGGCCAAGATCGATCAATTCAACAAACATCCTGGGATTCACATTTTTTTTCTCAAGGCAGCGAAGAAAAAACGCGACGTCGCGACTTGGCAATGGCCAAGGGGCGCTGGCTGGTGTCCTCTCCAGTGGTAGGTTTACATCCCAGGATTTCATGGCATATGATTGAATTCAAATAGTGAAAAAATAGTTTGAAAACAAAAGGAACACCCCGATCCAGCCAATAAAATATGAGAATCTGGTTCTCCAACTCTGTAGTGGAAAATCTTTGCTTGATGTCTAGTAAAGGATGTTGCCTTTGACTTTCGTCATCTCTCTTGCTGCCACTTCTGGAAATCTTCTGCAGTGGTGTCAGTCCAAGTATGGAAGAGGCTCCGGCCATTGAAAAGTCATGCGAAAATGGGTCGAAATGTTTAATTGTTCAGTATGCCATCTTTGACCCCAACTCATGATCATCATGATACTATGGCAACTTCAGGATAACTATTATGATATGCATGGCTCAAAAAAATGAGTATGGATTGTTCCGCAGTGATCCGGACGTATGGAACGAGTGAGCTACGTCAGAGAGTGGAGGCTTGATCTGTACCTATTCAGAAGGTATACTAGAGTGGCCTGGTATAACTGCGACTTGTCATTTTTGGGTATGGATCGTTAGAGATGTATGTGTATGTATCATGGGTATGCATCGGTGCTATGGATCGCCTGTGGGTCCAGGGTGAGGATCCGGGCCTTAGAGTTTGAGCCGTGGCCATATATAGTAATAGTACGCGCAGGCACCGTCGTTTGCCCAAACATTTAATAGTCTTTCATGTCGTTGCACGTACTATACATGTCGTATGTAGGTCATATGTAACTTATCATAANNNNGTTTTCCTAATCAATATCAGCATGATCATGATCATCATGTTCCTTCTCATATCATGAGTGTTATAAACATTCACATGTTCTCATGATCATGCACGGATCATGATCATCTAACATGTGTGTAATATCATGTATGTTGCCATTTACGGTGGGGGNATGAGTGTTATAAACATTCACATGTTCTCATGATCATGCACGGATCATGATCATCTAACATGTGTGTAATATCATGTATGTTGCCATTTACGGTGGGGGAGGTTTGGGGGGGCATCCTGATCATTATCATACTATCATTTACATGCGCTCATGTTCCTTCTCATATCATGAATGTTATAAACGTTCACATGTTCTCATGATCATGCTCGGATCATGATCATCTAACATGTGTGTAGTATCATGTATGTTACCATTTAGGGTGGGGGGGTTTTGGGGGGGTATTCTGATCATCATCATACTGTCATTTACATGTTATCATGTTCCTTCTCATATCATGAATGTTTTAAACATTCACATGTTCTCAAGAACTTTGAAAGTTGCANTTGGCTCTACGCAGCCTAAGATCTCGGCCGACTCTGGGAAAATGGAACTGACTGGCTGCATGTTGTGGATGATGATGATGATGATGATGGTGATGATGACGATGATGATGATGAGGATGATGATGATGATGATGATGATGATGATGATGCAGCTGGGGTGCGTGTGTGCCTCCACGTCCCCAGGGGGTGGTAGCCCTGGGAGTGCGTGCGAGTCNGCTGGGGTGCGTGTGTGCCTCCACGTCCCCAGGGGGTGGTAGCCCTGGGAGTGCGTGCGAGTCACCACGTCCCACGCTGCATGTTGTGGATGATGATGATGATGATGATGATGATGTTGATGATGGTGATGTTGATGATGATGATGATGTTGATGATGCTGATGATGATGATGATGATGATGATGTTGATGATAATGATGACGATGTTGATGATGATGATGTTGATGATGATGTTGATGATGGTGATGATGATGATGATGATGATGATGATGATGATGATGATGATGATGATGATCGTCGCGGGTCCGGGCAAACGATGGCGCCTGGCCGTAATAGTATCATTGCATCATGATGGTAATAATAATCCCTCCATTTTGATACATGAAGCAGTCATTCAAAAAAATCAAATTAAACCAAAATTGAAGAATCCTGAAATATCGTGGCATATCGTGGAATCCCACTTCTCGGTTGCATTAGGCACCCCAAGTTGCCTATTTCGACCCAGGAATCATGTCTGCCTCATGGCCCACGGGGATTATTGACCGCTCACGGATTTCTTACGCTGCCCATGGACTATGGATGGATCGTTCTCACCTTTCAGCAAACATCATGGCTCATAAAAGTAAATCAAAAGCGTGAAATCACCAGGCACTATCATTTCATGGGGATTCAACTGTCCCCCGCAAAAGGTGACCCCGAATATTAGATGACTAAGAAGGCCATGAGCTGATCCTGGTTGTTGGTGAAGAATCCATGTTGTTCATAAAGCATACTTGGAGGATCACCCCACGTAGTAGCTGGTTAGTAGCCATAGTTGATATACATAGTTTTACACCCATCAATAACTGGGATGGCTTTGCAGGGGGTTGTCCGATTACATCACCAGTCTGGGTGGGCTCATACCCCCAATTTTTGCAGATTAAACCCACACTTATCATAGCTGTTCAAACTCAATTCCCATGATCATCATTCTCTGGTAACTCAACTGGGTGGAAAATCCATTTGTTTAATGGTCAAAATATGGAGTGATCATCAATAGGATGGTAATTGTCCATTGGCAGCTTAAATTTCCGGCTGTTGGAACCTATACCATCCCAGAACAGCCATGCAGTCACCAGAGTTGTGATGAGTTGTGGTCCTTTATCAGTCACAAGTCAGTTATAACTTAACCCCAAAAAATGGAATGATAAGACCATTTATAACCACAATCACTGGTTTCTAGGGCTTAAACGATGATCAACTCACAAAACGGCACAGCTGGGGCTGCTTTCGGCTTCCGGCATTCTCTCGAACGCTGGAGTCCCAGGTGGCGCCGGCGGGCTCTCCGTGGCCAGCTTGGCCAAGACATCGAAGACCACGTGGGTCACGGCCTCTTCGATGCCTCACAGGGCAGACGGAGCCATGCTTTTTTTGATCTTGGTGCCAATTGAACACGAAAATTGCTTCACGCACACACACACACACATATACGTATACACGAATGGTAAATAAATATAAATATATATATATATGTATATTTATGTGCATATATATATATAATATGATTATATTTGCATTGTACATGTACATTTCTGTGTATATGTATATTATGCATATATTGAAATTATATGTGCATATTCAAATCATATGTCAGATGCGTATCCCTTTTTACAAACATATATATATATATACATATACAGGTATATATGTATGTATGTATGTATGCATGCATGCATGCATGCATGCATGCATGCATGCATGGATGTATGTATGTATGTAATGTAATGTAATGTAATGTAATGTAATGTAATGCAATGCAATGCAATGCAATGCAATGCAATGCAATGCAATGCAATGCAATGCAATGCAATGTAATGTAATGTAACTGTAATGCAATGTATGTATGTATGTATGTATGTATGTATGTATGTATGTATGTATGTATGTATGTATGTATGTATGTATATACTCTATATCTTTGATGCCTTGACCCTAAATTGATCAATTAAATAGGTAAATATAAATAAAGTATATACAATAATCATGATACATATTCAACAATTTTATGCTGTTTTATGCACAATCATGGGCACACGCTTTTGATTTGAGATGATTTTGAGTAGTGTGGTCCATGAAAGATTTAGAAACAATGAAATTCCCATCCTATGGTCACGTATAGCGGTTCAAACGCCAGTGTAGTGCTGCACCTATGATTTTATCTACCCGGATAATTTTGCCTGCATTTTTGGCCCAGTTCTTTTTTTGCAGGTGTAATTTTTGGGTGAATCACTCGAATTTTGACCGATCCATTTTTATAGAAGCACACAATGATGTTGTTTGGGGGCTTTTCAAAAATGGAGGTGCCCCAAATCATCCAAAACATTGACAGTCTTTGGGTACCACATGGTACCACAACTTTGAGACAACTCCACTCCTGTTTCTCCCATCTCTGTTTAGGTCTTGTGAATCCTCACCTTGAGATCCTTCCTTCATGGACACCTCAAAGTACGGAAGCCCTTCAGCATCTGCGAAGCTCTGCGCTTCTTCGTGTGAGATCTGGCGGTTGAGATCTAGGTCGCTTTTGTTGCCCATCAGCACCTGGATTGGCAAAACATAAAACACAAACTGGGATTCCATTCGCAGAGAGAGAGAAAGAGAGAATAGCTATTTATATCAGCATAAATGTTAGTTACACATGATATGTATATGTATCTCCGTGGCAAGGATCGATTCAAGGAACACGTCGTCCAAACGGATTGAAACTGTTGCTATGTTCTCGAACCACTTCTGAAGAATGGCGCTGTACAAAATCTGAAGAGCGAACAATGCCCTCCAGCAAAGTAACATGGCCATGGAAAATGACCCATTTAGATGATTAACATTGATTAAACCATTGAAACATGTGATTTTCCATAGCTTTTTGTATGTTTACTGCAGGGTAAAGCCCACTTCTTTTAAGAAAACATGCCATGCCCAATACGGTTCCCCAGTCTTACCTGAGACCAAAGCCCTTGGTGCTGTATGAAATATATATATATATTGGTCATGGTATATTCCCATTTTCGTGGATTGTTTTACATTATTTTATATTCAAATTTATTTTAGATGATTAAAATAAGGACATTGGCAAAAACAATTGGAAATAATTGAGCACAAGTATAAAAGAATCTAAACAACAAACACATTGTGATAGTTTATCTGAAAACACTCCGAAACCAAACATGATAAACATCCCTAAAAATATGGTCAGTTCTTTTCGGCAGCACCATCGTCTGGACATTGGCGCCCCTAGCGGCGCTAAGCCATCTCTGCAAGTCCTCGAAGGAGCGTCGGTTGGTGATGTCAAAGACCAAGATGGCAGCGTGCCTGTGGGTTCCGGAAGGTCCATTTTCACTGGGCTTGTGGGTGCCAAAATGCCAACAGGCGGTTGAACGCAATTGAAATTGGATGAAATGCGGGGTTCGTCGATCCAACAAAATGGTGGTGCAATGGGATTCAAATGGTGGCTTGTTTTGGATTTAAGCGAGAGTAAGCGACCACAAATTGGAAGTGTAAAGGAAATTCATGAGGAATCCATGGTGCAACTGGGATTTGACCAAATGGGTTTGAAACTTATGGCAAACCATCTAGATCAACCGCTTAGTCATAATTGATCAAATCTGACTATGGCCATTTTGGGGGTTACCCATGATTACCCCATTTTCAGACACACCAAAATCAACAAAATGGAATCATGGCTTTCCATTTCCAAATGATTTATGTATTGAACATGCGGAGTTCCAAGTGCCATGTTGGTTCAACAATATACGGGTTCACCCGAATAAACCATATGATCCCCATTAACATCATTAAACAACCAGTTGGGGCATTTTACATCATCCCAGTACTAGCGGGGCCCTATATATTCCCATCTGCCGTATTCGAAGTGCAGCCACCAGCAATACCTGAAGCCTCCAGCAGGTTGGTCAAACTGAAGCGAAATTGGCCACGCTGATTTTTGTGGGGAACTGCAACTCCTCTCAGCAACAAGGTGCCTCTGAGTATCCGCCTGGCCTGGTACTAATCATTGCCCAATATAGCTCCTAAAAGATCCCATCAGCGGGAAATAATGGCCCAACATGACCCAATAATGATCCTCTTGTATATAAATAGGTAATATTTTCAAAGTGGTTGGGTTGCTGGATTCCCGGCTTGATTGGAGCACAACACATCCCCACTTCAAAAGAATCCTTCCAATTACCCCCACCGAAAAACTCCCCGGCCGCAGAGCTCAGGTGCTTGCGGCGGAAGCGATGTGGAGGGATAGGACTATGCACCGGGGGGATTGGCTCATCCCACAACAAGAGCTTGAGGCAAGTGCCGTCGTCTGTGACGACCCTCTGAAGTTGAAAGTCCACCTGGATCACCGACAACATCACCTTGGAACAACCAGCTGGACTGCTGGGACTGTAGAGGCATAGAGATGGAGTAGAGATGGTGAGGCATGGTGAGGCCTCGATGGGCCTGGGTTGGCTCGCAAGTACTTGATCAATACGAGCAACCAATGGCTGGAATTCAAACATGTGTATTGCAGTCACAAATGGCCTCAAGCACCATGAAAAGCAGTACATAGTTTTTGAACTAAAATCCTAATCATCTGAAGTAATTGGACAGACAAAAATAACCCTCCTGAAAATCAACAACACACTCAAAAAAGTCAGTCTGGAACATGACTTTCCTGCGAGAATAGCAATCTGTTTGACTTCATAATGATTGTCGTGAAGTGTGCAAAGAATTGCAAGGGTATGTCCCAATATGCTGCAACTAACAACCATTTCAGTCTCTTTTCCACTGTCTTCCGACTAGAATGTATATATATATATATAGATGTATACCATTTGTATAAATACAAAAATGAATAATATATATATATATTTAGATATGCATTCATTGAATTTTAATCATATATGCATCCACGTTTGAAAAAAACGCAATGAAGCCAAGTATTTGTGTATTGCTAACACCAACTATTTGGGCCCAGTCACTCGCCGTGTATCGAGAAATTCGTCGCGACAGTAGCGCGAGACCAAACTGGTCTTCCCCACCCTGACAAACTGCGGAGATGTGCTGGAAAAATGGGAAAATCATGGTTGTTCATATGGGAAACCCAATGCAACAAACCTAGAAGTCGGGGATTCTTTTAAACGCATTTATTATTTTCAAAACCACGATGCTATCTAAGGCTGCCATCGTTTATACATGATATGCATTAACACTTTTGTATTAAGCGTCTATCATGATGATCTATCGTTATTCTTGGGCTGGTTGAATCCTCATGAACACTTGGCCCAAGAAGTAGGACCACAAAAGTCGATGTGACAGGAAGGATTTTACATACCCTCCGAGGCTTTTCATAGGCCGCGTATGGCCATTTTCCATTGCCACGTCTGAATACCGGAGGCTAATTTTCCTTCCACAAATAAACAGGAAAACCAATCTACTAGTCACCAGCCAGTTCATCAAGGTTGATGTTTGTGGTTGATTATGTCCAAGTCTGAATTGGTTATTACGTGACAATATGTCAAATCCCGGGTTCTTGGATTGTGGATCCTCCCCTTCACCAAGATTTTCCCAGATTTGATCGGTCATACTCCCATCTTGACCCTCTTCATTAGTTTTTTTCAGGTCAAATCAGCCGGCTCACCCAGTCCTTCAACAGTATACCCATGTCTTGCAAGTTTGAAATTCAGCTGATTGAAATTATTGCCAATATTAGGTACTCTGAAGAACAATGCATATCATACACAACTTTTGAGCTGACTGGCATCTACTTCCGTGATAGTACAATACCAAACAACAAAACTGTACATCCAGCCGTTTCACCCAGGAATCACCATGCTTTGGAGAAGCCAAACATATGTCACATTGTTGATTACATGGTATACCGACATAAATGATATATAGATATATATATATATATACATATACATATATATATATATAAAATAAATATATATATATATATACACACTTGTATCTTGAATGTAATAGATCCCACAAAATCTCAAGAACATATTCTGATACTGTAATGGTTGCGTGGATGGAAAACTCGTTTCATAGCTCCTTGACTTGGCTCCCCGTTGCTACCAGGAAATATGGATACAACCATAGCTCCCAACCGCCCCTCCTCACTAGTGAACCGTATATATATATATATACTTATATTTATATATATATATATATATATATTTATAGAGATATAGATATAGATATAAAATGATATGAAAATAATCATATGTGTATACTTGGAGGATCACCCAGTCTCTCTATCTCTCTCTCTGTCTCTCCCCCTAGTAATCATAGATATGCCCATTTTGGAAATGGGACGTGAGGCCAGCTTGGCATTCAACCAGTTACGATCCGTGGTATGATTTTCCAAGTGCATCCAAGTACCCAGATAGCAAATGAAAATGCAGCTCCAGATGTAAATGGATATTTCACCAGGTTCTAGGCGTTATATTCCAGCTAAAAAGAGGGATATGACACCATACCCTCTGGTAATCATGGCTAGCTGGAAAATTGCCCAAACCTGATCTTCCCATTTACCCACTGGGTAGATCCATTAATCTCCATCAAGGCACCCCCTTTGCCCCGCCAGAGCAATCTGCAGCGACCGCTGAGCGACGTTAGCGACGGAGGATGGGAAATTGCTAACACGTTCCAGGCGCCGTTTCTGGAGCAGCAGTTGCAAGCGCGCCTGGACGAAAAAAAATGTGGGGATGAGACTCCGTGGTGCCCGCAGTTGTGTTTGTTGGCTGTGGGCACCCCATTTTTGGCATAGAAAGAAAAGCTACCGCAACGCCTAGTTCTATGAGCTATAAATCCACTGAGCAACTACAGATACTACAGTGCTTCGAACCACCTTGTAGGATAAACCGGGGGTTACAGTAACCAACAAACATGGGAACTTGAGACAAAATTGGGGATATCATAGGGATGTATAATGGATATGATGATGGTTACAATTCTATGGAGACATCATACGGGATATGCTGGGATATATATTCCACACTATTCCACCTGCTTGATATGTTATATGGGTCTGATACCTGAACATGTGGTATGCCCTTAACCATTTACACGGACAAAAATGCTCAACCATAACATTTGGCGAGTGCGCCATTTTCAGACAAAACCAATCTGGTTGCAAAATCATTTCACGATCAGTATATTATATAGTATATGTAAATAAAAGCCATTTCTGTCGCAAGCCGCCAAACATATTTGTGGAATATCATTGGGAGAATCAGTTTGGTTGGTGTATAAATGCAATGTCTTACTATTGAACCACGAAGCACTCCCATGGCCATGTGGTCTGCTTGCAAAAAGGTATTGCCACTTTGTGATGGGAGGTTTTGTTGGAGCAAACACATTTGCAGCCCTTGGAAAACCATCATGACGTGGCCAAACTCAAATATTGAGAAGAAGGCCAGGTTCGAGCCGGAAATTGCAGGACAGTAGCGTTTCTTTAATCCTATCTTTGATTTACCCTCCAGTAGTCTAACATGCAAATGGAAACTCGACCATTTATAGGTAATGTTCCCATTCAAACCTTCATTTACCAGGGGATTTCCCAGCTAGCCATGTTTGATTACCGCAGGGTACAGCTCAACAGTACCAACAATGACCAAAATCCGTTCACCACAGTGGCCACCCATCGTAAGAAAGGTCCCGGCCACTCCAGCGGGCAACACATCTGCCAGCAAGGCATGGTCTGGTAGGACTTGGCCCTCGTGAAGCAATTGACGCCGCAAGGTGATCGAATCCGCCTGAGACTTCGGGGAACCCGCCAGAGGTCCCAAAGCTTCTGAGCCGAACAAATGTGGGTTTCCATAAATGGGGGTACCCCAAAATGGAGGGTTTATAATGAAAAATCTTATAAAAATGGATGATATCAACAAATCATAGCAGCTATTCCATTCAGGGCAAAGCAAAAAATAGGCCCTTCACCTACTCATCAACAATATTTTTTGTCTGTACCCCGTCTCAAGGTTGCCCATTTTCCCCTTGGCTCCAATCTTCCAAGATTCATACAGCAAACCCAATGCCACAAATAAACCTTCCCATTCACCATGCATTCAAGGGGTCATTGTACATCATCCCACATGGGGGCATACCCAACAATAAACCTGTATTGGGGATGACTTATTACCAGAAATATCCTATAATTACGTTTAATTCGTATCCCAGACATATCCCATAGATGCCCTTTTACTGTTCCATCAATATCACAGGTCCCACTATTGTTCCATGACCTTGTTGGAAATTATCCGATTACCTCATGGGATGAATAGTATGCATATCCCATTAATATCAGTATCCCATTCTCATCCCGTTTTGTATCCCATGTAATATCCTCTGAATATGTTGGGGTTTACCACATCATCCAAGACACGAATCGCACCCCCAACAGGATGTCTCCAATGCGCGCCGTTTCGCTGTAGGTCGCCTCATGATACAGCTCCCCTGCCATCGTGAAGACGGAGACGGAGAGGCTGTCGCAGCTCGACATGGCGAGTCTGCTCAACTCGGGGGGCTGTGTGTGTGTGTGAAACCCGTTATCACATACGGATTCCTTAATACATCAATGCAGGGGGCCTGAGGCTTCTCAACAGGACTCAGGCCAACGAAGACGCNAAGTGTGAAATCATTCTGGGACGCCAGAATGACGTACCTGCAATTTCTATCAGCATAGTTTCCGATCGACATGGCACGGGGCCAAGCCAAGAACCCCAACACATGTGGTTTGTTGTTGTTCCTGCTCGAAGGTTACCTAGGA
>BGPT01002962.1:0-52309 GCA_003297045.1 Symbiodinium sp. clade C Y103
TGAATTGCTAATCAAGTGAATTGCTAATCAAGTGAATTGCTAATCAAGTGAATTTCATTCGTAACTCGGAAGATTGCTTCCCAACTTCCTTTGATTATATATATATATATATCTCTATCCAAATTATTCCAATTGTTATCCACCCTCTTTTTCATGGGCTGGAGCCACCAAGCCACAGAGCTCTTGGTTCTCGGCCACCCAGGGCTGCACGGAGGTGAGTTTCGGATGTGCCATCAGCGCGCAGAGGCGCGGTGCTTGGCACATCTGCTGTCAGCTACTGTACACCATGCGACGCTTGGTGGTTGATGGCACTGGTGCCATGCTCCAAGTAGTGTGCAAAAATTGTGGTTTTATGGGATTTAACCGTGAAAAATGGAGATTAAATGATGATGGGATGATGGTTTGAATGGGTGATAAAGAATGGATGATGATTTGGATGAATTACAATGACCTCATTGACTCATGGTGCCATCACGTGAATGCTGGTTTAGTGAATCATGATGAATCAGCCAGAAATTGATACCCTATTACCTTCGTAAATGATTTGATGATTTGTGGTTTTCCACCAGGACATTGACCCATAGCCACGACAGCGGGTGACTTGCTTGTCCTGCCTTCGTTGCTACTAATTATATGCACATGCAGCGGTCGAAAATATAATGTACAGATTCTTCCCTCCCACCGAACTCAGTGTGGGAGAGGGCAGAAACTCTATACTTCCTGACAAGCTGGTGTCCCCGAGTTGGTGGTGTTGGTGCATAAACCCCAAGAACTTATGGGCACGTATGGTATATCTATACACATATCATATCTACGATAGATCCTGGTTATGTTAGCTATATTAGATATGAAATGTTATAGGCCAACTTAACTATCGTGCGTGGCACCACCCAGGATCCCAGATGCTACAGTTGAACCTCATCGCCCTCAACGCAGCCTTGTCTGCCTGTGACTCGTGGCAAGCGGCCCTGACGATTTTGGATGACATGGTGGCAGAGGCAGCGGCCTGTGGGAAGGGAAAACCGACTGGCAAATGGTTGGGTACCATCTATGGTACTACAGTATAATGTAATGGTAATGTATATGTATATATCGTACAGTACAATGGTTGGTACTACATGGTATATAATAGTGGATGTTAATTAATGTTAATTATAGAATGTTGATTAATTGTATAAGCCACTTAGCTAACTAACTGAGTTAACTGGGGCGCCGCCCTGTAAATCTGTATGTGCCATGATCAAAAGCTTGATTATATACGAAGCCCAGTTACGCTTGAATTCCGAGGATGACCATACCCCATATTGAACCAGGTCCTTTGAGCTGGAAGCTGGAACAAAGCTTTGGACTTGAAAAACACCAATCTTAAATAAATTGTCCATTTCTCATGATTTCTATTGATTTCTCCTATTTGCGTCCAGCCTCCCAGTTACTTTCCCAAATACCGTATGGTGAGGAATTTGTGCAACAAATAACTAATATATATATAATTATATATATGTATATTATATAATTATGTATATATATATATACATGTGTGTGTGTGTGCGTGCATATATCCCATTGTGACATCGGATAGTAGATCCCTTCCTATACCCATTAAACCACTATATGTCGGGTTCAATGCCCATTTTCGGTGGCTCCCACAAAAACACAATATAATTGACGATGTTGTGCTGATTAGCCTCACGAAACCAAATGTCGTAATTAATGGAAAATCCACCATTTATCGATGATTTTCCCCTGAAAGACCTCCATTTAGTTCCCGGATTTCCCAAGCTAGCCATGTTTGATATGATTAAACTCCCATAAAACCACAATTTTGATCAATTTTGCATGGTCAAATCCCATAAAACCACCATTTTGTGTGATGAAACTCCCATGAAATCCACCATGTTTGTTGCTGAAATCACCTCCAGCTCCAGCGTTGAGGCACTTCTGCCGGACCGGATCAGCTTCAGTGCGGTGATTTCTGGCGCCAGGTGGACGCAGGCAGCTGGGAGGTGTGGTGAAATGGTGGGGAGATAATGGAAGGATAGCCATGTAAAGATGGCCTAACAAGAACAGTAATGTTAAGTTCAAATTTTTGGGGGGACAACCTTCTCCTGGATCTAGACCTTCTGGGGGGGTTATTAAAACGAACTTGACACTAATAATGAGAATGATAACAACATTGATAGCATTGCCCGAGAATTATGTCAATAATAATGTTATACATATATATATAATATGTGTGTGTGATGCACCTAGGGTTTCATGAGTTTATAAGCTATGGAACTGGACAGTTGAAAAGCTGAATAGGTTGTAAAAACACATATGATACATGCACGTTTGAACGACACATATAATATATTTGCAACATCATTGCAAGCATTAAATTGAGATATCCTTCATATATCATAATTCAAACCTGGGGCCCAAGGCAAACAAAGTGTCTATGTCAACAAGCTGTTGGCCCTCAGAATAGTGGTAGACCAGCCCCCCTGCTAGTTGAGTGAAGTCCTGAATGCGTGGTGCTCGAAGCTGACTCCCTGCAATCCACCAAGAACTGATTTCACAGTCTGGGAGAAAAGATAAACATGTTCATGTTACCATGCTCATCTACCTGGTCCGGCCAAATCTGAACCCACCCAATCCAGTCGAAAACATTGGAGCAGTCGCACACCTGGAGGCCTTGGAGCTGTTGCAGCAGATGAAGTCGATGAAGGTGACCTGGAGAGACCTTCTTCTCTTCGTACGGTATTTGAGTAAGCCATGACTGGACCAGGTCCATTTGGGATTGATCAGGTACAAGGTGTTAGCTAAGTTGGTATACTAAGTAGGCAATGAGGTTTTTGATACAAACATCGATCTAGTCGATGGGTGTTTTGAGCCAACTTGAACCTGGAGGGCACCACCTCGTATGAGTGACCCTCAATCGACTTGTCACATATTATTGCGGGAAGGTTTAGGCCCCCCGAACACGCGCCCAGAGCAGGTGCTTCCGGACGTCATTTTGTACAGTTCGACGATGACGGCTTGCCAACGAGGTGCAAACTACCGATGGGGCCTGATGTGGATGAGTAAGTTAGTAATAATTTCTATATGTACGTTTGTAATTTCATGTCATGTCATGTCATGTCATGTATGTTTGTATCATAATATCCCATGGTAGTCCCAGCTGGTAGTCGCAAAACCCACCATTTAGATCCATATTCAGTCATGTTGCTCTTAGAGATGGGGATCCGTTGCCATACTAGATGGCCGGTGCCAGATCAAGTGGGTTCGACCTGCAGCGATTCGGATGGTTTTGCAACATACTGCTGCTGTAGGCTCGTTACAACATGCCGCAAATTGAAAACAGCAAATCAACATTGAAAAAGGAAGTTGGCCTTCAAAATGCCCCAAGAATTGCGCCAGAAGTGATGGAAACTCAGGGATTTCCAACAATAACTTGAAGATATGTTCCGCCCATTTCCGCCCTAAGCTCAAGGAATTCCAACAACATCACGTATTTAGATTGTAGATATCATTCAGAAGTACTTGGGTTTGTCCCAACTATCTGGTAAACAAGCGCCCTTTACATCCCTTTACCATGAAACAACAATTCATTTTTCGGCGTGCACGACTGCCATTTTGTGGTGTCCATCTTGATTTCTGTGGGCGGTTCTTTTGGCAGATGCCATTCCCCGGCAGGTTCTCAGTGGATTTCAGCCCTACATCTTTTGCAACTGATGCGCCTGGAGAAGTGCCTGGGTTTGTCCTATTTGGGAAGATGCTGCAATTTCGGCGATGGGTTGAACACCAGGAGATGATCGGATAGGTTGGAAAATCTTACCTGGACGTTGGATTAGCAGCCCCGAGGTTCAGATCGGATACCGCATTGGTTGATGGTTTCAACCTCTTTTCCCCCGTGCCTGACATGATGCGCCCATTGTTTTTTATTTTTCAGGGGCTTTGTACCAACTAACTACCCCTTACATACCGAGAATGCATTGAAAGGGAAAATCTGCGAAAACATCAAGCAACTCCAACACGTTGAAATAGTAGAGCATGTCAAAAGTCAAAACTCCGATTTCCTGCAATTTGTCCCCAAAACCCAACCATTGACTGTTGCCTTAGGTTACTTCCTGACATCTTCAGCTTCTCAGCTGCCATCAGCGCTTTGGCTGACGCTGAGCCTGATGAAGGGTGCGGCAATGTGGGGCACTGGCAGCGGGCCGTGGCCCTCTTTGAAGAGATGGTGCAGAGCAACTGGGATGGGACATGGGCAAATGGGAGATTTAACATGATTTCACCACCAATTAAATGGCAATTTCAATAGGGAACATGTGTCACTGTAAAAGACTGTTACTGTACATATCCTCCTGTTTTGAGCGTGACCTTCTTCGTACGCTATCCCCTCGCATGCCATGACTGGGCCAGGTCCATTTGGGATTGATCAGTTACAAGGTGGTGCGCCAGGTCGTTAGCTAAGTTGGTACAGTTCAGTATACTATAAGTAGGCTAAGGTTACTAAGGTGACTGCAAGTTGGTTGATGTAGCTTTTGGGCCAACTTATATTGGAGACTTGGGATGGGACGGGATGGATGGTGGGGATGTCTACATGTTCTCCCCCACATCCACTGGTTTATGTCTTCATTTTTGTTCAATTCAATGGCCAAAGATTGGGGTACACTATGTTACCCATGTTACCCATGTTCAGACCAACCCATCTAGCTTGGGCAACAAATACGGCGATGTAACCAATACACATGCTGGCCGCTGCCGCCGGCACTTCTGACACATGACGAGAGGGAGAGGAAAAAAAAACAAGAAAAGAAAAGAAACCAGTGCACATGACGGCCATGGGTTTATGAACACCAAGAATGACTGTGCATTGTGCTCTATCCAAAGGCATAGTTTGCAATCAAACCTACGTCCTGACTCTGGGGTCTAAATGGTTGAATGACAATAGATATATGAATGCATCACCTATACGCCATTCCTACAGTCATCCCAGTAGCCCTTCTAAAACGCTCGCGTTTCATCGCATTTTTGGCTCAGCGTTTGTTTTGTGGACACAACGCCCCTGCTGCTCCGTTGCTCATCGTCTCTTGTCATGGCGTCTATCACACAAGAGGAGGTGGCCAAGCACAACAAGGCCGACGATGCATGGATCATTGTGGATGGAGATGTGCAACTGGGCCGAACATCCATGGGAAGTATCGACATTTTCCCCCATCAAGAAGATTAATATAGCTCTGTTGGGACACAAACAAGGGACCGACGCCCAGAGGATGCCGTGCGATTGTGGACATATGGTGACCATTTTTGTCCATTCAGACAGGAGGTGGCTCTCATAGTGTGTGTGTGTGTGTTTTTTTTTCCGTTCATGTTGTTTGCTTCTCGCATGCTGTATTTGTTTATTCTTCTATTTTTTAACGCTCACACGTCTCTTTTCTTCACAACCAACCTACATACCGCAACATACAGTAGAGTTTCTGCAGCGTATCCTAACATATTTCGTGTGCATACGTAAATAATGACCCATCCCTAAAAAAAATATTCTGGTGTATCAACCTAGTTCTGGAATAATTTTTTGGGAATAATAACTGTGGAATAATTTTTGATTTATTGATGCATGCAGGATTTCCTGATGATGTATTTTTTTTTAATCACTGATTCTTCAGTAGGCTATGCAATGCTGCGCGACCCCCCTGTCGATAGGTTTTTTTGGATAGGGGTATCCTTTGACGTTAGATATTATTCCAAAATCCCAAATACCTCATTGAGTTCTGGGAATAATTTTTGAAGCGTAACTCGAGGTCTTAGGGATGGCTCATCGTAAATACATATCTACCATTCCCATCATAAGCATAGCGCATGATGAACGTAGCACATCATCAGCATAGCACGAGCGTAGCATTCACTAGCGTGTGCAAGTAAACATGAATGTTGCTGCCCCACCCCACCCCACCTCACCTGAACCACATCATCACTATAGCATATCATCAACATAACCATAAGGACAAGACTCCGGCAAAATTGGCATCCCTTCCTCGGCCCCTGGGGCTGGCCGCAACACCACCATTGAAGTGCGATGCGCGGTGTTTCAGGTCCTAGGGAGATGGGTCGATCAGCGGACCTGCCATGGTCCCCATGGATTTGGCATTTAACTTATTGTAACTTTACCATGGCACACACACAGATATATTTATAAAAATTTATAAATGTAAATATATATGACGCCACCACCAATTTGATTTAGTCCCTTTTCTTTTCCCATGCAACCGTCTGGGAAGGGTGCTAGCCTGTGAATGAACATGGGCACAATCAGGGCAAACCGTAGAGAGGCCCTGGCAATAAAGAAATATCATATATAATATATTTACTGTATGTATGCAATATTTAATTGTAGGCTTGAGATGAGTCATTGTGCACATTGACAGGTTGGTGTCAGATGTCGCCTGGTGTCCCAAGGTACGACGTGACCAAATTTGCAGGCGTTCACCCTGGCGGTACACAGAGACTCGTCCTGACGACGTATCTTACATTATATAAATGATTGCACAAAGAAGATTGGCTGCTGGTTTCTACTTTTCGAATTGTCTAGACCCGGGATAATCGCCATATATAGCAACTCAAAAAATATCCAGAAATAAAATCTTGCTAGAATGGTGATAAATGGGATGGGTGATCCTTAATGATCAAGTAGGTACCGTACAACGCCTGCGACTACCACTGGAACGATGCACAAGCAATGAAATAGCATCAGGTGCTGTGAATTTGCGGTCGCTGGTCCACCTGTTGGGGTTGTCCAAGGATAGGCCGGTTTGCCATCCTTTTCCCATCTTTTCTCCATTAAATGGTCAGTTTTGGGTCCTCCTTTCTGGCCAGACCGTAGCAGGCATAGCATAAGCAGGTTCCTTCAAGGCCTCTTGGAACCCAGGATCCTCTTGGAATATGCTGGGAAGGACGCCACTGAAGACTTTTATGCACTGCAACTCCTCTGCAAGATGTGGTGCTGAGGTGTTGGAACTGCGAATATTAGCAAAACAAGAAACCGTAGACTGGCTTGTGGTTTCAAATAGCTGTTTGTTCATCCAAATATGGAAAGATGATCCGATATATGTCAGGGTCGGTTCACGAAGTGAACCTTGCTGAGTGGGAACGATGATTCTTGAGTTGCGCCATGTTGCACTTGCACTCAGTTGCTTGGCTCTGTTTTGCCCGCTGCTTCTTGGCAACTATGATATCACATTGTGTTTCCTGTTCTTTGCTGCCTTTCACATGGTGCATTTTAAAACCTGCCATATGTTGTGTTGCCTGGAACCATTAGGTCATTAGGATGTAGGGTTAGTAAATGTGTGGTAAAAGAGATATACAATATGTAATAATATGTAGCTTCCTACTGGGATTGTTCATTGATGGGATATAGTACTCCATTTAATCCTACTCCCCAGGAATCATGCAACACCAGGACCTGAGAGATCGCCAGGCATCGACTGGAGGTGCTGGACAAGTACCAGCGCCTGAAGAAGGGGCGTTTGGCGGATGCAAAAGGGCCTGCACCTGGACGAAAAATCTCCGGTGCCCAAACCTATGGTAGCCATATACCATCAATAGATATTTATATCTATGAAAAAAGTGATATACAGTCCATATATATATATACTTTTTGATGCCTATTGATATCCCGCCCTTTGATATCTATTCAGATCTAACAATATCTATCATTCTCCAAAAGGAGCTGGTGTGAAATATTGTTCTACACCTGCCTGACGTAGAAAGGAGCGGCCCATCAAGGAGCCCATTGGCTGGCATAGCTCATGCCTGGCGGGATAGTCACCGAGATTGGATCCCCTACTTACACAGCCTGGGGGATTATTAAACTGGTGTTGACATTACTAGGGAAGGTGAGATCTCCCAAGGTAGGGAACCCAGAAATCAATCCTCCTTTCTTTTGCTAGGGGACAGGAGGCGTGCATCCGGTAGCAAAATGTGCAGAGCTATCCATACTGAAAATCATATAAAGCGATGATTTTACTATTTTCTCAAATTATTACTTTGTTCTCCAGTGGTTTGATCCCTTGATCTGTATAGCTGCTTTCTAACCGGTTTGCTGCCTCACAAACAACTGACAACTGAGTTTTTTTGACGAGATGTACCCCACTTCACAGCATCATTTTGCAGTAGTTGGCATCATTCAGCAGGAAAAGATGTTGCATCATCCCAGATGCAAGACCTCATACTTCACCGCCCCAAAGCCCGAATTATCTCCGCTTATACCTTTTTGTCGTGAGAGATTGACTTTCCCCTTGCGGTTGGATTGCCGGAGGGTATTGGATGGTACATATTTACTACCGATCCCAATAAAATCTAGATTATAGTTATATATAACTGCGCTCCTCATTTCAACGGAAGCATGGAATCCATCCACATCCATTTTGGTCATTCTAAATGTGTCAAACTCTTGGATTTCTTGATATTCATTGATGTTACAGTTTTTCTTTAGATCCATGACTTCTCGGGGATTTCAAGGGCCTTCAGCCGCAGAGGCACCCAAGAAAGCTTCGGAGGTGATCCAGGCGTGGCAAAACCGGAATTTCCATCGTCGGTACCGCTGGATGGTTGATCATGGGAAATCCGAAAAGTGGATGATCTTGGGGGGTAGCCATTTTTGGAAACCTCCATATGTATATATATATATATAATGTTTATAATATATATATATAACAGAATATGTACTCACTTCCATTTTATCATTTTCATGTTGATAGCAACTCCCCAAAAATACATAGGAAAGTGGGACACCTTGAAATATGAAGTAAGGATCATCAAACTAAGAACCTGGTTTCGCACTTTTTGGCATCTCTACAGGGGGTTGCTATACATGAAACGAAAGAAAGATAGATACACCCATTGCGAAGCCCAGGAGTTCAGCAAGGTTCCCTTCGCCGAACCTTCGTGCCTTGGCCATGGCCATGTCTACCGTTAAAAAGCTTGCCCGGCTTGGTGTCATCAAACATGGGAAAGCTGGGAAACCCCCGAGCTAAATGGAGGTTCATAGCTGGGAAAATCAAACAAAAATCAAATGGTGGGAATTCTATTGCCATGTTTGATTACCAGAGGGTAAGGTGCTTGACTGATTTGCTTAATTGGTCGTTTTCTTGGTGGAAGACTGGGTGAAACTTCTCATATCTTAGTAAGTTGGGGTGGAGCAGTTGTCTTGCCTCATGTTTCTTGAATATTTTTTGGGGGTTGGAGAGTTGTTTTGTGACACTTTAGACCCCTCAATGTTTTTAATTATTGTGTTATGAGTGGGAGAGTCGCTTGATTCGATTTGTTTTGCTATGAATTGTGTGTGGAAGAGTTTTGGGATTTGGCGATGCCACTTGTTCTACTTCTCGGACGCAAAAATGGTGCCCCGCCATGTTTCAAACAAACCCAGGTAGGCTTGGGATCATGACTGTGGCGTTTTACCGGGGAACACGGTAACCAGGTATCTCCAGGGCTTCAAGTCGCCCTACTTCAACGAGAGCCACGTGAAACTACGCCAGGAGGCACGGAAGTTCTTCGCAGGAGATGCCTGGACAGCAGAAGGAAGGGGGATGATTGGGGGCGGTTGATCTTGTGATACTGGTATGTGTCATCAATCCATTTTCATAGGGACTTATATAATTACTTTTTTTAAGAATTTTATACATCCATCATTTGGATTCTAAATATGGGATCGTATGGGATGGATGACCATAAGCCATATATATATATATAGCCATTGGAAAAATCGCATGTTTGCCAGAGCAAGGGCTATGTGGCAAAGCTTTGGGAATTTGGTGAATACCCAATTCACGGGCAAAACACAAGTGCTGCGGCCACACCAACAAGCCTCTTAGAGGCTAGAGGGGTCGACAAACCACGCAACAGTAAAAAAAAGGCAAATGATCTGCCACATCTTTGAACTGACGTTTGACGCCTGGGGTACAGACGGGTACAGAGGCTGGCAGGACTAAGGCCAAAAGCAACCCGACAAAACAGGGAGTGATTCTTGAGCCTTAAAATTTGATGAGCATTGAACAAATTTGGGTGTGAAGCGAATGCATGTTATATACAATAATATAATACATATATATATATAATAAATATAAATATAAATATAAATATAAATATAAATATATATAATAAATATATATACGTGTGTTTGTGTGTTGGTCATCCCTCAATCTGGAAGCATCCAGATTACTGCATCTAAAATCACATGTCTTGGGCAAGATGATCCCAGAAGACCACAGCTGCCGAGGAAAGCATGGAGGAAGCCCTGGAATGCGAAGCCAAATCCACGGCGCCCAGTAAGGAGATGCGGAAGCGCATGGGCGACCTGGGTGTCTCGGATGGATCACTGGCAGGTTTCCCGTGGTGGGTTGGGTTGGGGACCTCCTAGGGCCACGGGGTATGGGTGGCAAGATATTATGATAGAAAATTATTGTACATATTATATTAAAAATGATGAAAATTCAGAGTTGGAAGATGATTCACTATAGTGATTCGTTTGCCAAAAGGTGGTGAAATCTAAGTCCTCCCTCGAGGCATCGAGGTCATCCAACAAAAACCCATGGGATTTCAGCAGCAATTGACCAGCCATGTTTTTTGGGTCAGGGCATGGCCTTTGGGGAAACCAGCCACCAAGCAGTTGGTTGACAATGGTGGATCTCTCTATGTTTTGCCCCTATGCTCGCATCATCTCCATTCAGTGTGGTTGAAGCCATGACTGCAAGACAACCCCCACGGACACTGAAGGGTCAGCAACTATATGGTTGGAATACGGCCAAATAAACGGAAGAAACCCACCTGGCCAACTTGCAATCACACTGTTCTCAACATTTCTCAATCAGTCCGAAATTTGAGTCCAACTAGCACACATTGTTCATATCATATCTATCATTATATGTTTTTAGATGGGAATTCCATGTGAGCAACGATGTTCATTTTTTTGGTTTCATAGAATGTGTTTTCGTTTCTCTCTTCGGGTATGTATACCTATTCTTAATTATCATCAGGACGTTTTGCAAAAGGGCCGTGCCTTGTTGCTCTTTATATTGCTTTCACACTGGTTTCTTGGCATTCGGCTAGCCATGAAATTCGGGTGAGATATTGCCAAACAAAAATCATTTCCAAGAAATCCTCCCATGACACCGCTCCAAGATCCAAGACTTCCAAGTTGCAAAACCTCCAAATTCCGCCTTCGTTGATGAATTTGTTTTTTTCTTTTTATTTTAACTTTTCTTGCCGTAACAGGGGATATGGCCATGGCTGCAGCACGCCTGGGACGGCAGGGCCTATCATCTTCACATATCTTCACCAAGAAGATGGCTGAGGCCTCATTGCCATGGTGCAAGGTCCTGGTCCTCATCTGAAGATCCCCTCGAGCCTCTGTGGGGGTGTGGTGAAGCCTGAGGAGTTGCTCGGACTGGAGCTGGCGATGGGTTCAGGAAGTGTTGGGAGGATTTTTCATGGCTGTAGGCAGTAGTTACTGTATCAATACAAATAGTTTTACACATATAACATATATAGTATACAATACACACGCATATATGTATATATATATATATATTTGTACTATATATATATATGTATATGGCTATTTGTGGTTACTGTTCTTGCCACTGTGTAGTTATTTTGATATACTTACCATATAGTTTCGGTTGCCTGCTATAGTTTCCAGGTGCCCGATTTACCAATCCATTTTGAGATTCCTATGTGTTAGACGGCTGCCACATGTAGATCTGACTATTCTAGCCCGAATGGATGCTGTGGATACCAGTATCAGCCCCCATAATGAATTGCTTGCTACACACATTTTTCTCCGAGCCAAACCTACGTTCATTTTGGTTGATGATTCACTCCACATTTTGACATTGTTGATGCTGAACTTCCACCTGCTTGATACTTAAGTCCCCAGGTGCTTGACTCACAACACTTGATGGTTACCTCCCTAGGTTTCAGGAGTTTTCATGGTTTAACCATGTTTAACCCCCTATGTTTCATGGCCAAATCACATGAAACCAGCCTTTTTCTCCCTGTCTTCATGATCCAAAAAAGCCATGTCTGTCATGTCATGTCTGTTGGCAGCTTCCAAGGGCTTTTCCCAGCTCCAAGCGCCTCAGGTTCACCTACTTCCACGAGATGGTCGTCCAGGAAGAGCGTTGTCGCACCATGTGCCCCGGCTACGAGGATGGCTTGGACGGTGCCGTGTCCATCGGGCTGCCGGTGCTGCTGACGCTTGGAGCCGGTGCCGGAAATGGGGCAGGAAGTTGGGCTCATGGATTTTTTCTTGGCTCATGTCCTGGGAAAACCCAGGGATTTCCATGGATTTCCATCGTTTTTTTTCTGTTTTATTTTTTTTTGCTCTACTGGAGGGGAACTCTGAAAAAAACATGATTTCTATTTTCAACATGTGGAGGTTTCCTAAGTCATGGGAGTACCCCCAAATCATCCAAGTTATTAGACCATGAGTATTGAAACCCATGGTGACTTGGGGATCCCCCATTTTAAGAAACCCCCACATGGTATTGTATTAATATGCTAACGGATGGTCATGGATACGTAACAACAAATATCATCATTCAATAATTATAGTTCATGGACTGTATCTCATACGTTTGGGAAACAGGATGTGACACAGACAATAATATGTGTTTGTTGTTCTCATTTGCATATTTCTATGTGTTTGAACCACCAACCAGTCAGCAACCCCTTGTATAGTCACTTTTTTGTGAGCATCAAGATATTAGGAAGTATGAGAATTCTTTCGCTGTGCTGGTCGCAAAATATGGTGAACATTGGTGAACAGATTCTGACTGAATGATATTATAAGCCCATTTCTCGGACAAGATTCTAGGACAGCTTCGTTGGAGGACCCTTCAACATTCTTTTTTGGCTGTAACATATACTCTCCCGCATGCAATGATTGCATCAGGTAGAAACAGTAGTGCTCAGACATCTTTCCTCAGAACCTACATTGCTGCATGTCACCCTGCAATGCTAGACTTGCCGCGACTGTTTGGATGCTCTCCTTGGTCCGGGTTCTCCTTTCAGATTTTCCCTATTTCCCAAGAAAACAGAGCCAATGAAGTTGAAAGCTGGGTGATTGGACATTTTTGGACATCTTTGATCAGGAAATATGGTTCGGATTGGATGAAGAATGATGTGGTTCCTCCCATCATCAAGGGCGATCAGACTTGCGCAGCTCAGTGGCGATGTCTTGGGTGTGTCGGAAATCAGTTATAGAGGTTTCCTAAGTCATGGGGGCACCCCAAAATCCAAATTATATATTAGAGCATTTTTGTATTGAAACCTATGGTTTTGGAGATTCCCGATTTTATGAATCCTTCATATCAGCCCAACAAAAAAGTCAAATAACTATATATCTATTCGCAAATTGGTGCTTCTATAGCTTTGTTGGATTGTGCATTTTTTCAGGTGATACCATAAATCGACGAACCCACAATGAAAGACTATAGATTCCCAAAAAACAAATGTCCACAGAGATGTCATAAGTTCATAGGAAGTCTTGGCAATGGCATCGTTTCGGGCCTGCTATTGTGCCTCCAGGTTTGGGAAAGCGTCCATATTGATCTGGGAACGCATTGCAACAGACAGATCATACAGCAATCATGGAACAGATGGACATATGCATCACCCATGCGACTGTTTGAATTCACTGTTTTGCTATTGTAGCAGATCCAATGTTCAAGTCGATTCACTTCTTCCAGAACGCCGTGCGTGATGTTTGATACATGTCCACCCAAACAAAGCCACATGTACATGTCCATCATTAATAATTTATGTCATTTAGTGTCCAGCATGTTTCATGTCCTTTTTTTTTCTCCCCATTTTTATATATTTTTTATATGGTTTCCAGCACTCACTCAGCACTTTTCACATGACATCCAGGTGCTGTCCATCACCGAAGCCTTCGCGGGCAGCGATGTGGCGGGCTTGCGCACCACCGCGGTGTTGGATGCCTCTGGGGAAAATTACATCGTGAATGGCACCAAGAAGTGGATCACGGGTGGCATGTACCTTGGATGGGGAAAAGCCCAGTAGGGTAGAGGGTACCATAGGATAACATGTTTTAAGCAACAAAGTTGGGGATTTAAACCATCTAACTTGGGGATGGCACGGGGTCTTCCTGTCAATGATGATTGTGGTTGGTGGTTTCAATTGTCCATTCGTGCATCTTGTTGTTTAAATGATGTTCACCGTTCAACCCTAGAAATGGATAGAAACTGGAGGTAATGAGGACCATCCGAACTGACCAGCATATTTTTTCAGTGTTCAGGGGGTGGTGGTTCAGGCATACTTAGAATCACAGGTATATGAATTGTGTCTTGGGTGTTGTATGACCTTGTTGGCTAGTATAGGATGATGGGATGCAAAAAAACAGAAAACAAGTGTAACTTGGATACTTGGGTATCCTCGAATCTTGTCATGGATGCTCATGGATCCCCAGGGGGACGGTGTGTCTTGGATTGGAGGCATTTTCAGGGACCCCCGATGATCCAAGCGCCGTTTAGATATCCCTCCCATACCGTAATACCACTCTCATGGGAAACCCAGTTGAGTGGGAAGTGTACCCTCTGGTAAACTAACATAACTATGGAAAATCAATGAAACTCACCATTTTTCATGGGAAAATCCACTATAAATGGCCATTTTCAATAGCTATGTTCGTTCACCAGAGAGTATGGGAAATTTAAGGTGGTTCTATTCTTGAGGGTCATTCACGGTGACACAGTGGGGATCTACGGGGTATTTTGACGTATTTCAGCGAGAATGCAACCAGTATCCGCTTGGAATCTACTTGGCCATAACATGGTGCCACCAGCCCAAAATGAGGTGGATTCACCGGCAAAGATCGGAAAAATATCAATCATTCATATCCATTGTTGTCCAGGTGCAGTTAGAATGACCGGTGGCGGTGTGTATCTTGGATCTATTGCAGCATCCTGTAGGGAATTGTGGAACATGAGCCGGCACAAAACCAGAGATGTTTGCCATCGAATGTAGACCCATATATGTCCCCAAAATCGCGGACGGCATCTACTGGTATTCTGGAAAAGTGGCCATTGACATTTGGCATAGTTTCCCGGGTTTGCTATGTACACGCAATCGTTGACGTTTTGGAAACTGAAGAACAACCTTGCTTTTCAGCCTCCACATCTGCATCAACTATGCAGGTTCTCAAAATTGTGTGCCGCTGGTTCGCCTGAGCACACAAGAAATGAGTATCTTTTTGAATCATATTCCTGGTTCGCCCAAGGCCTCCAACTTGATCCCCAGATATCCATAGATCTCCCCAGGTATGCGGATTGGTTTGTGACGGCGGTGCGCACGGGTAAGACGGGCGCGGGCGGCATTTCGATGATGCTGATCCCACGGTCCGATGCAGTGCAGACGAAGATCATGAAGAGCAAATATTCCAGTGCAGCAGCTTGGAGTTCTTCAGAACATGCTGGGATGTTCCCAGGAGAGTCAGGTAATCACTAAGGTAATCATTAAAGAACTCCAGGAAATGAGTTTGGATAGATGTACACATGGGTGTTTGAGAATTTGGGCATATAGGTGAGAAATTGAAAAGACATGCAATAACATGTGGTACCTAACTCCCTTTGACTTGGATATTCCTTCAACCAATGTTTGGTGGGTTCTTATTCATTAACATCCGGGCTGATCTGAGTCAAGGAAGCTTAACAAATCATAACAAATGTGGAAATTGATACTTTTCAAGGTGTGAAGTGTGAACCCACAGTTTATCAAGATGCCCCAACCTTTCAGCTGGAGCCTACGATATACCCAGGATATATCCGACCCATTTGGGATCGCCCATTTGCGGAGGCGGGGACGGCCTATGTGACCTATGAGAACTGCATTGTGCCAAAGAAGTACCTCATTGGAACCGAGAACAAAGGTAGGATTGGGCTGTTTCTGTTCATGAGGATTCAACTACCCCCCCCAGTCAGGTGACTCCCCCAACAATCAGGGGATATCTTTGGAATGTTTCGGACCTATTAACCACCACCAGCAACGTAAAAATCAGGGCTTCTGAGCCATTACAAACGATACATGATGTGGGGACATATGGGCATCAATTCTGGTCACCTCATAGCTTATAATCATGATTCATGACCATTGCATCATCCCATTGCACCACCCAAACAAAAAAAAAAAACTTGTTGGGGCATATTTGTTTTTGAAGACCCCAAATTGACAGAGGAACAAGGAGGTAGTTTATGGCCTTTGGGTTTGCCACAGCACCAGGCTTCCAGATTATCATGTCCAATTTCAACCACGAGCGCTGGATGATCACCGTGGTGTGCATCGCTCGCGCACGAATTTGCACTGAGGAACTAGGGTCCGCTAGAGATGGAAGCGGGGAGGATTTGCACAGCGGTTACCACGATTGTCCACAGGAAATTGAACATGGAGATACATGCAGATGCAGCCATGAAACAACTCAATTGAATGTGACAAAAAGTTTTAAAAAAAACTTCACATACAGTAGTTACTATCATTGTATTAACTATGCACTATATAAAAGCCAACAAGATCAACAAGTCATTTTTGCCTTTTTTGGGGTCCATGAGGTTCATGAACTTTAAGGAGAATGACAAAGGGGTCCATGTATTCACGAGAATGATTAACTCCTTCCTAATGAAAACCCCACAAATTAAACTTATGTTTAGCATGTGATCTATTCATTTAGAGTCCATCATTGGGAAAAATCAATTTGATTGGGGTTGGACTGGAGGGAGACTGGAGGCTCCTGATTTTTTGGATGTTGCCATCAAAACATGGGCTCTCAGAATTTGCGGGGACCCATTTGTATGGATAAAACAATATTGTACCTAGCGCCATAGAGCTGTAGTATAGTTCAAGGGATGAGGCCCCAGTCAGTGATTGTTTTGCACAATAGTTCCATGTTTTTTCATCTCTACCCCCATCTCAACGTCAGTTAACTTCATGCTGACTCCAAAAACAGCATGATTGTGCTTCTCCCTCATTTATCAATTTGTCAATGATCTATCCAAGAAATGCTGGATTTCGCAGCCATCTGATAGATTTTTTCAGCTACCGCAAGGAGACCTTCAAGTGGGCCATGCAGCGAAAGGTCTTCGGAAAGCCCTTGATCGAACAGCCAGTGATCCGCGAAAAGCTGGCACAGATGCTCGGCGCGAAGTCGGCCCGCAACTGGTGAAGGGTTGGGTTTTCCATGGGTTACTGATGGTTACTGCTTGGATTTAATCATAAAATGATGGGTATTTCACCAACAAACATGGGGATCTAATGATGAAGACTGGTTGAGGGTTTGACAAGTTGTGTTCCATCTTACCTGGGATGATCCCCAACGTAAAGCATGAAGGTGGTCATATTCCGAGTAGGTTGAACATTAGGGGTTTGAGGCATCACCCGGAGCGGAACAACCACACCAGCAAGGAAGGCTTCCACTGATGGGGTTTCTATTGTGTGGCTGGGTGATTTGATGGTTACCATTGTGTAACACTGAGAAAATGCATGTCCGACTAAACACTTGCCATTTTGGAAGGGTGCCAAGATGCAAGTTTGTCCATGAAAATCATCCGTTTGTATCCGTTTGCATGATTTAGAGTTGCCCAAAGTGGCCGACCAACCTGCAGAAACGATTTCGAAGACAAAGGGGGAACTATCTAAGTTGCGAGGACCTCAAACCGACCTCTCAAAAAGGGGTCCTGAGCCTTGATTGATGCAAACTGCAAAAGGTGTTCAAAAGAAAGGTCCTTCAAAGCGTCGCTTAATAAAACATTTGGAAAGTTGAACCTCGGTGAAAACTTGGAAACATCGGGTGAACTCTCAAAGGTGTGGAATTTCTAATTTCCACCATTTCCAATGTAGGCTTATATAACATGGCTGAACCACCAGATGTTTCCTGTGGATTTTCTGGCGCCTGCTTTGTTCAGATCCAGGATGTTCGCCGGGGTGGAGACCTGCACCCAGATGCTCTATGCCGCTGGGCAGTTCCCGCGATTTCGCTGTAAGTTGGGGATCTCCCGTGATCTCCTGGAAAAATCAATGATCAGGTCATCAAACCATAAAGATGATTTAACCTGATTTAACGAGATTAAAATTTGTTTAACATGATTCAACATTGTTTAAAACACTATCTACAGATTATTTAACATGGTTCAACCTAGTTTGACTTATCACCATGATATACTCAGGCTACTGGTTTCAAACATGTTGGATCATTTTGGCATGTTAAAACCCCCTGTGGATCTCTTTGGAAGGATGATCTCCAAGTTTTCAGGGGGGTTGAAACGACCAGCCAGATTCGACAAGTTGCATTGTACCATGATTAAGTGATTCACATAGCTTCAATAGTCAGAAGGTGGCCTTGAACAACAATCTAAGCAGCAAATAGGATCATTGGTCCCCCGTTGATCTTTCAAACCATGTGGTGATTGAACAATCCACAAGTTAGGGGCCGATTGGCAACAACAATGGTGCTTGAAGCCGCCAGAAACGATCGGTGCGATGAGTTAAATTAAAGAAAGAAAGAAATCTAGTTGTGGGTATCAAGTATGTTGAGGTTGCATTCCTATGTGGAATGATGATCGCCATTTGAAGAGTACTATTGAAGGGTTTTGACCCATCAACCACTTTGATTCAGAAAGACAACAAGATTCCAAGAAGTTGTCCACTTGGCAGGTTCACAGGGGACACCCCGAAAAACATGGATGGGCAGAACATGCAAAGCTCCTGTTTCTGCAGGTTTTCTATGAAAAAGTGAGCCAGGAAACATGGACCATGGGTTAAACATGTTGATTATTGGTTGAGCGCCTCAACACATTCTACATTGGGTTTCAACTTTTTTCAGCGCCATAAGCTGCTGGTTCAACCTCCATGTGTTTCATACTTAAACCATCTTAAAACTCTATTTTTCAGCTTTCCTAATTCGGGGTGCTTCACTCCCAATCATCTTAGAATCATGAACCATCCTGATGTTTGGACAGTTTTGGACAGCGGTTTTCCAACCGTTTCACAGTTTCACGTGGAAAAATCCAGCCATTTCGTTTCCGTTGCCCTCCAACGCTATGGCCTCGGCTGGCGAGTTGCACTCGGTGCTCCTGCGCAGTGATGGATCTGCCGTGGCTCTCGGACAAAATGTGAGCGGCCAATGCGACATCCCAGATTTAGACGAGGGAATTTCATACACCCAGGCTGGAGTCATGGAAGTGTTTTTATATATATATATACATATAATAATGATAAACTAGAATGGTATACAATATGAAAATACTTATATACACATAACGTATATATGCGGATGCTGGTTTGACATTTGTTTTATATTCCACCCTACCTTAGATGATCCCCACCCACCTCTTTTGGAGGTGGCTCAACCACCGTTCCCAGGTCTCCGCAGGCTTGACGCATACAGTGCTTCTCCGAAGTGATGGCCGCGCCGTGTCGTGCGGTTCCAATCGCCAGAAACGATGCAATGTCCCGGTCTTAGCAGAGGGGATGTCGTACACCTACGTGGCTGCGGGCTTTCATCATACTGTGCTTTTACGAAGTGATGGTACTGCGAGGGTTTGCGGAGATAACCTCTATGGACAATGCAATGTTCCACCTTTGGGACAAGGACTTTCATATACCCAAGTGTCTGCCGGCTTTTCTCACACAGTGCTTCTGCGAAGTGATGGAACTGCTGTAGCTTGCGGCTACAACGGAAACGGACAATGCACTATTCCACCCCTGCGGCCAGGAATGTCATACACCCAGGTGTCTGCAGGCTCATGTCATACTGTTCTCCTGCGGAGCGATGGCCTTGCTGTGGCCTGCGGCTTGAATGACAATGGGCAATGCAATATCCCTCCTTTGGAGCAAGGAATGTCATACATCCAGATTTCTGCCGGAAATCTTCATACAGCACTTCTTCGGAGTGACGGCTCAGTTGTTGCTTGCGGAAGTCATGAATATGGAGAATCCAACATTCCGCCCCTGGATGGATTGTAGCCATACGGATCTTGGGCCTTTTTGTGTGTAAAGTGAACACCATTTACCCTCCGGTGAGCTAACATAGCTAATGGAAAATCACAATTTTTAATAGGTAAATAAACTATAAATAACCATTTTCAATAGCTATGTTAAATTACCAGAGGGTACCCCACTAAGAATTTATCAACCAAGGCCTTTGGCAGAGGGAATGTCCTACACTCACGTGTCGGCCGGCGGCTGTCACACGGTGCTTGTCCGAAGTGATGGCCATGCTGTGGCGTGCGGCATGAAGTTGTCGGGACAGTGTGACATACCACCACCGGAGCCTGGGCGACTTGGAACATCTTGGAAGACTGTTTGATGCTAATATTTGCTGGGTATACCCTGGCTGGCTGGCACTGTAGATTTTTTTTTGAGATATTTTTTGCCTGGCTGATATACATGAATGATGCAGCTACATTGCTACATCAGCATTTTGTTATTTGAAGTAATAATATGAAGGGCATCTTAGATTCGCATAGATTATTTTTTTTTTCTGGCTGAACCTTGGTTTGGTAGGTAAGATAATGAGTAGTTGGATGTTGGAAAATAAGTCTGACCAGCTAAAAATCACCTCACCAGAACCTCAACATAAATGATGATTATAGAGTAGGGGGAAATCTTTCCAATTAATACAGTACCATATATAATATCAGGAAAGGGCCTAGCTTAAGATGGACTTAGATGGGCTTGGGAATCGGGTCTCGTAAAGGTTCTGTTTTCGTTCTTTACAGTGGGTTTTCCATCGCAATGTTGAAAAGTCAAAACCGCAACCTAGGAGAATTTACTGGGAACATACTTTTGTTGAAACCTCAAAGCCAAGGACTTGCTACATCGGGGACATGTCACTCTGCAAAGACGTCCTTCTGCAATGGGACTGCGTTCGTCAAGACGACGCCATCGTGCTGACCTGCTCCAGCTTAACCGGGAGGGAACTGCTATGCCTCAAGGCCCGTGGATCTGACTTGGCCTGGGACACTCACAAGCGCATCGCTCCTGGGATTTCCGTATGATTTATGTTCGGATTACAGTAACCCATCATTTGAGGAAACCTATAATGCTGGAGTTATGTGTTCTTACTTTGTTCATTTTTTTGGAGCCCCTGAATGGGCCCCTGAAGCAAATCCAAGGCCTGTGAACTGAATGTTTACCTTCAGAACCTTCAAGCAGTCTTGCCTGACGGACAGTTTCTGGTTACACATTGGGTTTCAAATGCGTTTTACTTTTCCCTATTTGGAAGGATGATCCTGCTTTGACTTATATTTTTTCACGGGGCTTGCCCCACCAACGCAGGTTATTGACCTCCATCTGTCGTGCACATCCAGTGACCACACTGGCAGAGGTGGCAGAGGCGGCACATGTGACGCACAAGCGCCAGCGTCTCGCGTAGTGGTTGCTCTCCAGACATCCGCAGATGGCTATCGCCTGGCCCAAAGCGGAAAAAGGTGCAGCCTTTGTTTTTGGCCCTTGGGGACATGGGCTCGTGGACGGGTGATTTTTTGCAAGGATTGGCAGCCACTGTGTTGGAACCCTATTGTTGAAATCTAAGATGATTTCGTCAAGTATGGAAGTGGAAGGCCAGATATCAAGAACAGCTGCTGGTAGAATGTTGTATTTGTAATCTAAAGATTCCGGATCTAGTTGGGAAACCGGATGGCTGGACACAACCATGGGAATGTGGAACGACTCACCGTCACAAAATGGGCCATATGACTAGTTGGATAGATAAGATTTCCGAAAAGATACAGTAAGCAGGCAAAAGACAACAACACATACTCGTCCAGAAAGGAGCAGATGTATATGAAGGTTTCTTAAAATGGGGGTTCCCCCAAATCATCCAAGTCACTAGACCATTTTAGTATTGAAACCTATGGTTTTGGGGATCCCCCATTTTAAGAAACCCCTATATTATATATATATATATACATGACAACGGTATTTACAATTTGTACATTGTATTGGGATTGGATGCATAACCGGATGCTTTGCTAGAGTCACACAGGTTCCTGATGTCATGGGTCTAAATGAGTTTTTTGCGACCTGCAACACTCAGATGCAACATGGGAAAATGAGTGCCTGCGGGTCTAATTGAAAACGAGTCATATCAGAAAACATGGTTTGGCAGTTTGAGTTTGTTGCAATATTTGGATGTGCATCCCACTTAGTAAGTGATTTATACTCCATATATCTCCATATATAACCCATATTATAATCCCATCTAGAATAGGGGATGTTCCATATTCATGGGGGTTATACATAATCCATTTACGAAGTGGGATGCACCCCCAAATGCATGGGACTGCATGAGCCCAGCTTGTTTGTAAACACGCTTGGGATGGTACCCAAGGTCCCAAGGTCAGCCATGAAGTTTTCGGTCAGTCAAACCTTGACATTCTTTGGGCATTTGTTGGGCATTCTTTGGGCATTTTTGGCATTCTTTGGGCATTTTTTGGGCATTTTTGTGCATTTTTTGGGCATTTTTTGGGCATTCTTTGGGCATTTTTTGGGCATTTTTGGGCATCTTTGGGCATTCTTTGGGCATTCTTTGGGCATTCTTTGGGCATTTTTTGGGCATTTGTTTGGCATCTTTGGGCATTCTTTGGGCATTCTTTGGGCATTCTTTGGGCATTTTTGGGCATTTTGTGGGCATTTTTGGGCAATCTTTGGGCATTCTTTGGGCATTTTTTGGGCATCTTTGAGCATTCTTTGGGCATTTTTTGTGCATTTTTGGGCATTTTTGGGCATTCTTTGGGCATTCGTTGGGCATTGTTTGGGCATTTTTGGGCATCTTTTGGCATTCTTTGGGCATTCTTTGGGCATTTTTGGCCATTCTTTGGGCATTTTTTTGGCATTTTTGGGCATTCTTTGGGCATTTTTGGGCATTCTTTGGGCATTCTTTGGGCATTTTTGGGCATTTTGTGGGCATTTTTGGGCAATCTTTGGGCATTCTTTGGGCATTTTTGGGCATCTTTGAGCATTCTTTGGGCATTTTTTGTGCATTTTTGGGCATTTTTGGGCATTCTTTGGGCATTCGTTGGGCATCTTTCGGCATGTGCATGTTCAGGATATCACCTACAACATGGTCTCCTTCGGCTCCCAGGGAGCAGAGGTCGGCGCACGCATCGCCTTGCTGAAGTACCAGACCACGCGTCACTCGTTGGGACCGTTGTGACGGTTGAGACCTCAATGGCTGACCACACCATAGATATGGGGGTTTCCATAAATGGGGGATCCCCAACATGGTTGGCTTATGATTTCTGATGGAAAATCCATGACAATCTTATTGTAATGGATGATTTTGGGGTACCCCCATTTTTGGAAACCACATGGAAATCCACTGGTTTTGTGGATCATGTCCCAGTGATTTCTGGATGGATTAGCTATGCTGGTTTGTTCGAAGGGTGAAGAGAATCATTCTGGTCAAATGACTCAATTTCCAGGTTTGGGCATTGCAGTAGTTTTCCGAGATCCTTCAAGAACCGAGGATGATGCGGATGGACAGACCTTGCATCATTTTTTATGGGTTTCCAGTTGCAATCCATACAGGAAGGGACTAGGTCGTACCTCCAGGGATTCCTTAGGCCGACGCTGGCGCAAGGTATGAACCACTTGGTTGCTGACAATGCCGTGCAGGTTTTGGGTGGACGTGGTGTCACCCAGACTGGCATGGGACGTGTTGTGGAGGTGGGAATGAACAATTTCACACTCATTGCTGCAGCTCCTGATGCTCCTGATGCTCCTGATGCTGATGATGATCATGATGATGATTCTTATTATAGCGATAATGGTCGGTGATCAATGCTCGATGTTTTATGTTTGTTGGTTTGGTGGTCACTGGTTGCGCCACGTCCCTGCAGATTACATCCCTGCACAACGCGCAGGTCTTCTCACGCATGTACAAGATCCCAGCGGTCTATGGTGGCAGTGAGGAAATCATGGCGGATTTGGCGGTTCGCACAGCCATCAAGGGCTATCCCAAGCAAGCCAGGCTCTAGATAGAGTCTTCCAACCAGCGGAGGCGATAGGTCCGTTTAGGTGGCCGAATTCCACTGGTGCGGGTACCGACCTTGGGTTGGAAAGCTTGTTCCAAGGAGTCGGGGACGCCTGGCGGAATGTGGCTTACTCCACTTGATGGCACGGATGGCGCCAGAAAGTAACGATGAAAGTATGACTAATTTACGGAAGCAGCGAATTGACATGTTTGCTCATTATGCACTTCCACTGGCAACCATCGAAAGTGACTATAGTAACTAGCCTTTTAGTTCAGGTGTCATTTGTTCCATCTGTGTCAGTGGAATGGTTATATCTCTCTACGACTTGCTTCAAAGGCGGTTCCAAAAGATTTCTCGGAGATGATTGGAAGCCCACCCTACAAGGGGGATCCCGACCACACGGAGTCGTCCGCTACGAGCTGTGGTTGGTTCCCCTGTTCTCTACATGTGATTTATGAAAATTAAAACAGATCAAGAACAGGTGCAATCACCAAACTCACCAACCCATTTTCTGTTACTATTTACCCTTCCTGTTTTGAGTGCCACCATTGTTTGCCCCTGCTTTGGCACCGAGGCGCGGTGGAACCGAACCCTGTGGCCTGCAGCGCTTTGATGAACGCCTGCGAGAAGGGAAGGCAGTGGCAGCAGGCCTTGGCACTGCTGGAGCAGATGCCGCAGTTGCAGGTGCCCTGGTGACTGTCAAGGTTACCCTTGGGCTTTTTGGGGCCTTGATGATCTTGATGTCTTGGGTCCATTGATACCGTAATATCGTTGGTTTTATGGGGCCCACACCCACTGTTACCAGGGTATTTGTGCATGTTGTGACGCGGGTTGCCATCAATATGGGTCAACTATAGCTAACCGCAAACCTCACTGCCCGACCTCACCAAACATCATGGTATAGTCATGGTAATTAAGGGGATCTTCCCAAGAATGTGATATTTCCACTTTAGGACATACAGTTATTTGAACGCGAAACAGAACAAAAATTAAGGTCCTGCGGTGTGAGCCAGTTCCCAGGTGGAACCTCCATGTCCTCTTGCTGAAATGGATGAAATCACAAAAAGAAATTGAGGCACTAAAATCAAGCGTCATTGGCACATTGGAATCATGATTTTTATTGGAAGCACCACTGCTTGAGTCTGGGGGTCAGAACCTGGTTCTTCCAATTTTCCATTGAATCAATCCATTGATGAATCATTTTTGGCTAGTATTAGTATATAAATCCACAAGACTACGGAGATGATCCCCTCCAGAATGTACTTTTCTATTGCATGGTTGGCCATCCACTCCATTGGCGATTCAACTCCCCTAGAGGTGGTCCCTCCAATAATCGGTCAACTATGGGTCACCTTTTGAGAGGGGGTTTAGTTGGCCATATTTGTTGGTTACATCATTGTTATATCTTCTTTTCATAACCTGTCTCCCTCTCTCTCTATGTAAATATATATATATATTATATATTTATATTGTTTATATATATATATTATATATATATTATATATTTATATTTATATGTATATATATATATATATATATCACATGTATAATATACATCCCCATGAAACCATGAAATATTCATTGGTATGGTTGGCCATGCCCTTCCAGGTGCCGCCTGACAACTTCAGCTACAGCGCCTGCATCTCAGCCTTGCGTGGCCGCTGGCAGATGGCCCTGGCACTGCTGGCAGCGGCTCGGCGACGCTTGCGGGGCAACGAGGTGACCTACAACGCGGCCATCACGGCGTGTGCAAACAGCAGGCAGCCGATGGCAGCCGGTTGGGGGAAAAGATGGGAAAAGTGCTTGGAGAACCCCTACTTTCATTGGATTAACATGGATTAACTCTAGCTGTGCCTGACTGAACAGAACAGCTATCAAGTTGCATGGAAAAAGTTCTGTGTTGTATTGCTGGATACCTAAGATCAGCTATGAACATAGTAGATGGGTTCCCTTGCGACCACTTGCGAAGTCATGAGAACGATCATCCATATGATGGCTGGAAGGGGTTGGTCTTGAAACGTCTGGAAGTGGAAGTCTTCTCATAATGGGAGGAACAAAGAAGAATGACCATCCCAGTTCAATGGCGACGATTTTTCATCATACCATTTGATGATTGAGAAGGCCTCATAATTTCTGTGTTTTTTTGCGTGCAGACCTATTGTGGTTGATATTTAGCCGTTTTGGTGGCTACACCAACATTTTGGTTGACTGACTATATTGCCTATTTTCTCACGATTTTTTTTAATGATTTTTCACGATATCTGAAGGTTACTGTACATTGCAACAGTTTTATCATACTTTGACAGGTGGGACTTGGCTGGGATCCTGTTCACAGAGATGTTGGAGACTTCCATTCGCCCCGGACTGGTGACACAGAATGCCTTCCTTAGTGTGCCACGGCGATGGAGATGACGGAAACAAGGCTTAACGGATGACTCGAAGCATGCCTGTGGTAAAACTGGCAAATGGTTGAATACAAGATGAGCTAGAAAATCATGAGTAGACCGCCCATCGTTCAACAGCGAGGAACTTCTCAGTATACAATGTCTAGTCATGTCTAGTCTATAATATAATATATATATATATATAAAAGGTGATATAGGCACTCAGTAGTCATGGAAACATGCAGTGAAGCGCTTTGGCGATAAAATCAACCCAACTCGACTAAGCTAGACTTGGCAACTTGATGGGTTCCATTCAGACACACACACACACATGACAATTATAATTATTATATATATATATATGTGTGTACTGCCTATCTGTGTTGAGGTGTTTATCTGTATGTCTCATGGACTGTATGACAAGACAGATAGATACATAGCCTCTTGCATCCTTTGACCCACGATTGGAGCCATCAAGGCCTTGGGTTCCGGCTCAGCCTGGGAACATGCGCTGAGCTTCTTTGGATGCTCAACTGCAGCCCCCCAAAAAAAAACAGTGTCCCCGGCTGCCCTCAACATGAGGCCTAGCAAGGAATGATTCCAAACATGGATTAATGATGATTTATAATTACACATATATATATATATATTTATATACTGGACTCAAGACGGTGTGTTCCTGTTTTTGTTGCCCAGCTTTGCCTTTCTGGAACTGCGAGTTGGAGTGATCATCCATGGGGCAGCTCTTGCAGCCAACTATCTGGTTAGGAGGGAACTCAGGAACTAGGAGTATTGCCACTCTCTATCAATGGGGAGCGATTGGGAGCTAATTGAGTTTGCAACCACATGATAGTAAGATAGTGCTTTCCAGCAGTGTTTAGCAGCTGTTCTCCTGTTCCAACCATTAAAGATGTCCGTGTTGATTGGTGTATGGAGTTGTGCTGCCCTGTCGATCGACCCGTTGGGACCGAGGACGAATCAGAGATCCTGATGAAGTCACTTGCTCTGCAGCCATCTGTGCTTTTGAAGGAGAGATGCTGATGGTTGCGCGGTTTGATTGGGGGGGTTGTATGGCCCTAAGATAGTGATAAACTATGACTAACTACTAGCAAGAGTGGCACCCCCTCTTTTAATAAACTGGATGATTATAAATCCTTGGTTAAGAGCATGGGGTTGACGTCGATGATCATCCTATTGGATGCCATCCATCTGATGATACACCTTCTCATGGGACCCCAAAATGAATAGATCCACTACTGTATAAATACATTTAAATACCATCCAAACAATGTTTCGGTATGTTTTGGTGGTGTTTAGCAATACCTAGAAAGGATTGCTAGTTGGTTGATGGCTATGCCTAGTGCCCAATGGAAAACTGGGCTGGAACGGTCGGAAGCGCAGCAGGAGCAGGCCTGTGGGAAGGTGCCTTGTGGCTCCTATTTTCGATGCCTCAAATGGCGCTTCAAGCCAACCAGATTTGTACCTTGGTACATTTGAGGATGCAGATTGTTGTTGAGTTTTAATTTAGAGAGGTTTTTCAAGGGGGAGGATGATCTCAAAATATGATGGGTTTTTCACTGGTCCCAGTGTTCACTGTCGACCATTCCTGCGTGGCTGCTACTACTGGCTTCAATCCTACTGTGGATTTACTGTGGTATGATTTTGTTTTTCACCCTACCTGGAATGATGGTCAATGAAATGGCCTTTTTGGGTATTTAAGTAGTTGGCTCAAAGATGCTGCGCAAATCACTGCGTCAAGCTTGGTTGGATAGGTTCCTGGGTGAAGTTGTTTTTGCCATGTGGATGACAAAGTTGACTGTTAAATACAATATTATGTTTTTGTTGGGCGGCGGGGGAGGCCGTCCAAGACTAGCCCTACCCGAAAAAAGAATTGCCCTTACCATTTTCGGCTTATCACAGAAGGTGTCCTCCAAATCATTCCATATGTCCATGGTATTCCATGTTCACTGTGGTCATGAACTGGTGCTCATTTATTTTTTCTGAGGTTACGGAGCCAGCATCGCGGCCTGCGAGAAAGGAAGTCAGTGGGCCATGGCTCTGGAGCTTTTGGAGCTAGCACAGCGAGGGGAGATGGTCCTGGATGAAGCTTGGAATTTGATGGGAGTTGATGGAATTTTACCACGGGCGAACTGAGGTTGGGTGTCAAATCGGTCAATCATGGTCAATCTCTTTGTAACTATTTATAGGTTGAGCCGATCTTGAGGGGTTGGGGCAGTAAATCATGGTGTGCTCTCTATTTTTTGGCTGAAAACGGGGTCTTAAAAGATGTAGTTAATATTAATTAATAAACCAGTGCGTGGCAATAAATTGGAAATACATTGACCTGCTACAAAGCAAAGTATGTTTGAATGGGGGTCAGGGATCCAAGATTAGCCCGAGCAGGTGGTTGATGGCTGATTTATCCAAAACTCATGATGATATAAAAGTCATGATGGCAAGCCTGGAATTATCTAGTGCTCAAAAGCCAATTTCCTGCTCACTTGCATTCTTAGGGGTCACCAAGAATGAGATCCCGACAGTTTCACTGCCACACACTTTCTCAGCAGCAGATATGACCTGGCCATGCGTTGGATTGGAGCATCCAAGGAGACTTCTGTGAACGCCGCCATCAGCGCTTGTGAAGTTTGCGGCCAACGACAGCGGGCCTTGTTTCTGCTTCACACTTCGGAATTGATGCCTGCCTGTCACAAAAACATTTTTCCCCACCTGCCAGGTGAGGGTTGTTAGATTTTATCAGAGCTGCCCGCCCGCTTCCGCGTCCTCTGCCTCCTCCCGCTTGCCGCCAGCTCCAGGTAGCAGTGGGCACTGCCGGACCTTAACCGCGAGGCCCAGATCCCAGTGGGCTCTGCCAGACCTCAACTGCGAGCTCCAGATCTCAGTGGGCACCGCCGGACCTCGCCCGCGAGTTCTAGATCCCAGTGGGCACTGCCGGGCCTCAACCGCGAGCTGGCACTGCCGGACCTCAAGGCCAGATAGAATGTCAGATAGAATGCCAGATAGAATGCCAGATAGAAAGCCAGATAGAATGCCAGATAGAATGTCAGAATATATTCGAAACAAATTGCCAGATAGAATGCCAGATAGAATGCCAGATAGAATGTCAGATAGAATGCCAGATAGAATGCCAGAAAGAATGCCAGAAAGAATGCCAGATAGAATGCCAGAAGAAAGAATGCCAGATAGAATGCCAGATAGAATGCCAGAAAGAATGCCAGCTAGAATGCCAGAAAGAATGCCAGATAGAATGCCAGAAAGAATGCCAGAAAGAAGAGGAAGAGGAGGAGAGGACAAATGTGATGAAATCTGTAACACGCTATATGTCAAATAAAGTCTCATGGTGGGGATCACTCGAAGAAAGTAATTGTATTTGAGAGTTTCGCGACACTCAAATTTAAATAGGAGCCCTTCAAGAGAATTTATGTAAGGCCAAGCTCCCTCTTCTAGACGGTCAGAGATTGATTTCTGAACTTCTCGGCAGCTTCCATGAGTGATGTTTGGCCAAGACGAATAAATCCCTAGTTGATGTGTAGGAGGGTACCATTTTGTTTCGAATTTCCACTAGCACTACTTTGGGAGGCTATCTATCAACCAGGGCTTAGCTGATTTAGTCAAACCTGAGTGAGAGATGGCAGAAATGTGTTCACCCAGGTCCAGACATACCATACGGTACCCAAATCTTTGTCAAATCCCGATTTTCAATCGTGAAATCAATATTTTGAATTGTTTTTGGCTGGGTTTCCATATGCTAGGGACATGTTTCATGATTAAATCTTCAACCCCAGTTTTTGTGGTGAAATCCCAATTTTTCATGGTGAAATCCCCATTTGTCATGCTGAAATCTCCATATTTCACGCTGAACTCCAACCCGGTTCCGCTCCGGCGGCCCGTTGTCCCCAGGACGCTCTGCCGCCGTTCGGGCACGGCGTTCCTGTGGGCGCTGGCGCGGTTGCAGGTGGACGATGCGGAGGTGATCCATGCGGCCTTGGGAGAGGCGGATGCCCCTTGGGACCCTTGGGGCCCTTGGGACCCTTGGGATTTGGGGGATGCGGAAACCATCGAAAATGCTGGGGTGAACTATGGAACCTGGTGGTTTTAGGATGTTTTATATAGGTGGGTTTTACGTTTTTTTGTCTTTTGGGTGGATTGAATCAAGAAACCATAAGAAACCCTATTGTCATGAATTAATGGTTTGTTTTCATTTTTTTTGGGGGGATTTAGTCTATCAGGGGTGTAGGATGGAGCGGTTCGGAGCTAGGGGTATCTATATTCCCTATGAAATGGGAAGCGAATGGGAGCCAAGAATTGAGTTTCTCAACCACATGATGGATAAAATTATCATTATGGACCATGGAGGTATACCAATTATCAACTGTAATGTAAACGTTTTTTATCAAACAAATGGGGGGGTGATAATTAGTAGGCTTATATATGTATATGTATTGGTTGATGAGTTTTCAACTGGTGATGTAATGTAATGCTACTTTATTGAAGAACAATTAACACGTATACCGTATACCATCCAATATTATTGGGTTTAATGATGTTTTCATCAAACATATGGGGCGTTGATGCAAAACCAGTGGGGTGTGCTTCATCATTGAACTGCGGTGTTTAACCATCCAGAGAGATGGAGATATGATTGATAATACATGCATTATACATTCTTGATTGATTAACATATGGGCTTATGCTAAGTTATACTATTGTTAATGATCCCAATTGTGCAAAGTCACCCATAGGTCAATACCCAAGCTACTAAGTAACTACCAATACTCCATTGGAGTACTTGAGGCATCTAGAATTAATGCAGCCGCCTTGTTGATTGGCTAGTTTTGGTGGTTTTACTACCTGCGCAAAAATGTTTTTGTCTGATGTGTGAATGGTAATTAGCGAGACTGGTAAATAATAACCTGATTTGGGATTGCAAGTAAGTTGGCCCACATTCGTAGCAATCATTGGGATTACAAGTCAAGTCTGGCTTATTTATGATTGGTGAATGATTGTAATTTGCGCAGATGAAGATGATGGCCTATGATGGTTGGCATACTCTCCAGTAAGTTGCCGTACAAAAAGGAAAACAAATGAAAAGAATGGTTTCCCAACGAAATTATCTACACATGGCGTCCCCATATCTGAACATGGTCAATCTACTGCAGGGCACATATGCAGTCATATGTGTTTAACCTATGATTATGACTTCAAACAATGATGCTTAATGCATGTTTGATGTAGCCCTTGGCATTTCCAGTTCCAGGCCGTCGCTGAGCTCAAGGGCGCCTTGGATGGCGAGGCACTGACGAGACTTGGAGCGAAGAACCGGCCCGGGCAGGGCAGCTAAGGTTGGGAGTGTTGCTCACAGGACCCTCATCTCTGAAAGCACCCTGTATCTTGGATAAACAGAATATTGTTTAACCTCATCAAAAAAAGGTGTTTCTCCACGCTTGCTCTTGTTTCGATCATTTTTTGGTAGGACATCTCATTGGAAAAATGGTGAGTTCAGCGAGGCTTCAGGGAAGGTCTAAATTATACATGTTCCGCGAGAAAAACCACCCTCCCTTCTACCCTCAAAGCCAGAAAACGTCATGTCTACATTCTTTATTGATTTCAACAGCTTTAGTGGTGCCTTTCTGTAGCTTCACACCACCTCAGGAGAGGCATCTCCAGATTCTGGTGGTCCTTATCCATGCTGGGTGCCCGACCCTTGCAGCCCAGCGCCATTGAAGCGGTTGCAACTGTGCCGCCGTCGTCGTGGCAACTCTTCACACCTCAGGAGTTGCTGATGAGTACCTGGGGTGCCATCGATGCTCCCGAGGCGGGGTGCTTTTTGTTGAGCTGGTGGCGAATGACTAGTGGGTCGACCAGCGAAACATTCGAGATGATTTCATATTTCAACTTCAACCATTCGAATTAATAAACAATCAATATTTAATAGCTATACCCCAAATATCCCCAAATGGTAGGTTTCTGGGGTTTCCCACCTTACATACGCAGCTCCAGAAGGCAAGCGGTGAACGCCCACAGGTTCTTTGGCCCATCCAGGACGAATGGACGCGGCGCTTGGACCGCGGCGCCGAGAAGGACGCCTTGACGACCTGGTGACTTGGAAAGTACACCGGGGAGAACTGGCCTGGCCTTGGTCAACGTGGTGAACCATTAAAAATTGTGATTTAAGCATCAAACATGAGGATTTCACCCTGGAAAATGGTGATTTAGCCATGATGTTTTTGTTTTGAACCCACGAGCAGTTGTGATTTAACGTGGTTCAACTGTGACACATGTTGGTTTCACCATGCGAATTCTGATTCAAGCATCAGCGATTCTGGTTAAATGACCATTCATGTATTGGATTGTTCCATGAACATATGGGAACTTGATTGGTGAATAGCAGACAAGTCAGTGGCGTAGTGTTTGGTCATGTTTATGGGAAATGGACTGACCACTGAAAATGTATTTTTTCTTGTTGGTGTGTGTATCTTTTGTGGGATCAGCGATGGGAAGTCGGTTAAAACGGTTAAAATGGTCATTTAAGTGGCAAAAATCCGGACCAACATCGCTCATTTTGAAAAATGACATTTGGATTTTGAGCCGAAAATTCGAGGATGTAGCCACGACAAATTCAGGGATTGCATTACCACCATGCGTGGCTACAAGCGATAAGCTACAATGACATAGGAAGAAGATTAATATGGACAAGAGACGATGTTTGGAGGAGACGACCAAACTGTCTTTGAAGCTTTTGAAGACGTGTAGCATGGCGCACACTTCAAGAAAGAAAAACATAAGTGACCAACAAAGGATTTGCTTAAACATATGCAGGCGGGGAGCTTTCAGACATGCCAAAGTGCATTGTTTGATATTCGTCCCGTTCAGGCATTGTTTCCAATGTTCTTGATTTTGGCAGATATTGTTCCAATACATCCCATAATGCATTTGTCTCCAAATGTTTCTGGCCCTCTGATGTCATGTTCGACTTGCCCTTTTCATCCTGGAATATGCTTTCACAGCTACCACCAGGGTCTTTCCACAAGCCCAAACTGCGCGGCCCTAGGCTGAGCCAAAAAGACTACATTCTGGGCAGCCTGTGGGCGTGCAGTTTTGCAGGACAAGTTCGCTCTGACTTTCTGGCAGCTGCAGCTGGGTAGAACTGGGGCTTTTGTGACCAGTTGGAAGCATCCAAGTGTAATGATTGATTGCTATGTGGCATAGTGATATCACCAAAACAATGGTTTTTACTCACCAAATGCATACACTTTAGTGGGTAGGTACCGGGTAGGTATTCAACCAATATTTCTACTTTGTGCTTTCATATTGTTGTTCCCTATGCCAGAATATGTTTTGTGAAAAGCAACTGGCCTATCCTTTGGATACAGGTATACTAGGAATATCTAGTAGCCAAGGGCCTTTAAGTTGGTTTACAACCAGGTTTTAACTGCCAGGAAAATCACTATGGCCATAGCATCCCGGCCAAGGTAAAGGGCTTCACGCGCAGCGCTGGACGGCAGTTGGATGAGGACAACCCTGCTCCAGTGGACTTCGCTGCAGATACTCGGCCCAGGGTGCTTCGTGACGTCACGACCAAGCAAGTTGTGAAGTTCATAGTTGGGAAAGTGTAAGGTAATTTCATTGGATTGGTTAATGGGAAAACTTACAGGAAACCATGGATTTTCCCATCAAATATAGAGCTTTCCTGTAAATTTTCCCATTAACCAATCCAGTGATAATTGACTATTTTTTTCTGTGGTGAGATGATGTGACATGTGGGGAGATGATGTTATATGTGTATCCATGATCTTTCAAGTCCGCCTGAAAATGGGGCTCATTCCCCTTCAAATGGCTTGCACCAAGGCAACTAGCCCGGGGCTTCCCAAGGGGTCGCTGGAAACCATGGAGACCCCACAGTTGCTGCGGTGCCTTGCAAGAATGGCCATGAAATTCTTTGTTGTAAGGTGGGCCGGTTGGCCCAGTTGTTTTCAGTACAAATATAGGTGGTGTAACATCGTTTAAATGCATTCAATCCATTAAATCAGGGGTGTGACCAAGACGAATGTCAGTTGAACCAGCAGAAATGCTGGATTTGCACAGCAGGAATGTAAATAGAATTGCCATGTAGAGTCATGTCACCAGAGAATCAGCATCTTGGTTCAGATAAAGAATAGGGCCGACTGGTGGTAACCCCGTGTTACATTGGGTGTTTTTTTGTCGGACAACTATCAGTGGAAGTTAGGGTGGCTCCCGGCTCCTGGGAATTCTGGCCAAGCTGAGCCAGGTTTGAGGGGGAGCAGCTCCTCATCTTCAAGCCAACTGGCTGGGAAGTGGAAGATCCGATCCTTGCCTTTGAACTGTGCCCTCTGGGCTGCGGCTCAGGGAAGTAAGTTGGGGGTTGGCTTTTAGGCCAGCGCGTGCTCGCTCCTTCTGATATTTTTGGTCGGAATTTTGCTTTTGTAAATCCCCAGATCGTTCAATTCTGTTTCATTTGAACTCAAATCGAAGTTCCCCATGATCAACCACCACTAACAACCATTGTATAATCAACCATTCACAACCATTGTATAATCACCATATATCACCATTAGTCACCATATTTAGCCCAGCCACCAGCATCCACCAAGGGACGGAGAGCAAAGCCTGGGCCGATTCTTGCTGCAGCACGTAGGGCGCAGGCCCATCTTTCGCGACCGCCGGGCCACCTTCGGATTTTTGCATCGCTTGGACGTTCCGAGCTCAGGCCTGGAGACCGGATCAGTCAGATCAGTGGGTGAAGATGGGAGAGAAACCAAATGTGGGCTGGATCTCAAGACATGACATGATATCAATGTCAATGTATATATATATATATATTATATACCGCAATGATCCGCAATGTATAGTCTGTATAGTATATACATATATCACGTATATCATATACACAGGGGGAGGGAGAGAGAGAGAGAGACAGGGGCAGAGCGATATACTTCAAGATTGAGTTTGAACAATTCAACTATAGAATGTATAAAAGCATACGTGGCTCACTGTCTCAAAAGCCACTGGACTGATTTTCTGCAATTTGTCCCTTGGATCACCTCCATTTAGCTGGTCATTGTATTTTCATGTTTCTTGGTTGAATCTCCACATGTAATTCATCTATCCATCTGAAACTATCTATAGAGACTAGGTACTGGATGTATGTACCTACCTATCTGTCCAACTTAGCCTAAACCTAAATATACCTCTACCTACATCAATCCAATCTAATCCAATCCAATCTACTCCACTTAACAATCTATGTATATATATATAGAGTTAAATATGTATAATATATATATATATTTTTTCATGTATCAATATGTATATGTCATATGTATATATATATATATGTGTGTGTGTGGGTATGTATGTATGTATATGTTATGTGTATATATCGATATATCTATCTACCTATTTATCTATGTCTATGCCGATTTGTCTACCTGTCTATCCATGTGTTTCTTGTCCTATCTTATCTTATCTTCCCTCATCTTATCTTGCCGATCTATATCTACATGCAGATAGACACATGGAAAAGATGCATGTTCATGCATCTTTTCCTACAGCTTTGCCTACGAAATTCCCGGCAGCCAGCAGCCCAGTCAGTTTTACCAGGCCTCATTTTGGCCGCTTCCAGCTATACCGCCTACTTTGACTTGAGGCTCCAGCTGGCTCAAGGCCAGGATCATGGGAAAATTTCCACGAAACCACTACTACTTTATAAGTAAAACCACCGATTTCCTACGGATTCGCCTTTAAGCGGACCCATTGACCATCTCTTCCCCTCTTCTAGATACTCTCTAATCGAAAGCTTGGTTTAGGAGTGTTTTCAGGGTAAAATGTGCGTTTGATGGGTGAACCTTTGTAGTTTCACGCGTGGTATACAATCACCAGCAGAAAAAATACATTGGTATCCAAGACTGACCATGTTCAGGGTGAATTTCACACTAGCAGGATGGCATCACCAGTTTCCACGTTCTGTTCCTGAAAAAAAAGTCGGAATACCATGCATTATATCACTACCCTAGGTACAACACAAGGTTGCATTTGGAATTCTACAAAAAGAAAAAGAGGTATTCCCAAAAAAGGATAGAACCGTAAAGTATCACTATTGTGGTAGGTTTTCCTGTGTTCGATTTTTTTGGGGGTTACTGTATATACATATAACTCTAGATAGATAGACAGAAATATGCATCATACCCTTTCATTTCATATCACATTATTTACATGTGATCATATCATTTCATATCATGTGATTTTCCTATGTTAGTTGTTCTCATTATATAGATTGGTTGAAGGGACAATTTACGGGAAAGTCCTATAAAATGCTAGGGATGCTAGGGAAAATCATGGTCATATGTATACATGAATATATATATATATACATATATATGTATATATATGTATATATATAAATGTATATATATATATATGTGTATATATATATATGTATATCATATCATATCATATCATATCATATCATATCATATCATATCACATCGCTGCATTTCATCTCATAGGATTTTAGTACGTTAGTTGTTCCTTGTGTCTATGAAAACGTTAGCCAGCTACACATTGGAAATGTATTTTTTTCAATTTATGATCATTCTCCTACCCTCTGGTAAACTAACATAGCTATGGAAAATCACCATTTTTCATGGAAAAATCCACTATAAATGGCCATTTTCAATAGCTATGTTAGTTCACCAGAAGGGAAAATCTACAGGAAACAATTGGATTTTCCCATGAAAAATGAGGGTTTCCTGAAAATCTTCCCTTAAACCAATCCAGTGAGTGTCCTTCCCAGGTCGCATCCTCCGCGACTACCTGGTGCTCTGCCACGGCTTCCGCGCCTCCCGCGTCCTCGCCGCGGCCGTCACCTGGAGCCCGGGGACCGCGGCGCCGAGCCGCGCGGGGCGGGGGAAGCCCAGTGGCAGCAGGGTGCAACGCCTGGGGATGGGATGCTTGGTGCGAAATCCAGAAATTTCTTGCTTCAACACGCTGAAAATGGGTGATTTCCATGGGATCATGGGATGACAATGGGATATTTTTGATGGATATTAGATAAAACTAAGATTGTTCTTGGGACCCAAGTCTTGGGGAAATCATTTATAAATGGGGTTTACAGTATTTATGTTTATTGGGTAAAATTACCTCCATTTGGAATTTTGGGAATGGATACCCTCTGGCAGTTGGTACTTTATAATTCAACATAGATGTAGATAATCAGCATTTTATTTGGAAAACAACTTTCCATTTTCATCCATGTTCCATCGCTTTGTTATAGTACCGATGGGTATGAAGCATCCCCAATGCTATAATGGTATCAGAAAAAATACAGGAACCAGGAACCATTGGATATTTGTTGGGAAAATCATCTATACACAATTTTATATATGATTTGCAGACCACTTGCTGGCATGCACGCACAGTGGAGGAGATGGGAGAGTGTGGGAGCTGCAAAGGTTTGAGTTGAACTTTGACATATTTAAAACACTTTTATAAATGAGTCCTGGTGTCCAAGGTATGCTTTTAGGATGTTTAAGGGGGCCGTGGTTTGCATAGCTACGGCGATGTGTGGGGTCCTGGGTAGATGATTCTTCTGGCTGGTGGCGGTGAAGACATTGTAGAATGATGTAGAATGTATGTTCATGGCACTCTTGGTGGTTTCATATTATCAAAATGATTGTCCCATCCCACATCAGCGCAATTGACATCGGCAATTTCTTGGGGATGATTGAAACCACCAGCTGAAACATGTCAACCATTCAGATGGAGGTTATGAGCCACCTGCGACTAGGTACTAGTAGCCTCACTGCTTACGTGATAGCTCTTGTTGTGTGCCGGTGAACATCTACATGGCAGGTTCACGTTCCATAAATGATTCAAAATGCAACATAATGCAACATTTTTACACATGGGCAACTTGCGGATTTGGTGTTTCCACTTCAGGGTAACAACTCTCCAAATATGCTTCATACTTCATACAATCATCGTTGTTTTTCCTCCACTGATCTTTGCTATGCAGCATCTACCTATGTTTGTTGGTGATTTCGTTACCTGGGAACAAGTTGGGTGTGTTGAAAGTAGGCCTATCCCGGGCTGTCCCCAAATCCACTGAGTTGTAATTGTGTTCTCTGCTAACATGGCCATATCTTGGGGGTGCCACCCTTGGACAAACCCAGGCATCATCTCAAGTTGGGATAACATGTCCCACATACGACTGGGTGATTTTTTGTGAGAGTACTATATACCTTTGTCACCAATTGGGACGCACAAGACCTGGGACTGCGAGGATATGTTGGCGCTGCGAGTGTCAGCCTTTTGGCCGTGCGGATCTTGACCGGTCGTCGTCATCAGATCAGAGTTCACCTGGCGCATGTTGGATGCCCAACGGTCAACGATGCGCTGTGTCTCGGAGATTTGGGGATGGGTCAACACCGGCTGTGTACCATACCCTCTGGTAAACTGACATAGCTATTGAAAATGGCCATTTATAGTTGATTTTACCCATTACAAACGGTGATTTTCCTTAGTTATGTTAGTTTACTGGAGGGTATGTTTTTTTGGGTGAACATCCATAAATCCCAGGTGATGTTAAGCTGTTTGGTAATTTTGGCAATGGAAAATCCCAACTTTTAATGGGAAGATATGAGTAGTTGAATGGGTGATGTTCCATTGCCAGGTTAAATTAGTGAATTTCAAACATATGGATTTGTTTTGCAATGACAGAAGACCCCACCAAATTGGACAGTTTGGAACCACAATCACAATTGCCATCTCGGTGTATATTATATACCTCATTTTCAGACACACCCATGGTTGTTTAACTTTGTTTGATTTCCCCTATGGTTGGCGCCTGTTTTTCAGGAGCGTATTTCGAATCTAAGGTATAGCTCTGCTGCAGTGCACGCCATGGACCAACAGTTCTGCAGGAGGAATATGTTGCATCGATCCTGGGCCGATGGTTTGCTGTAGGTTTTCCCTGGAATCGATCCATTGAACCATAGATATCCATAGATCATGGCTAGCAGATGCTAGCAGGGTGTATTGGTTCGATAAAGAATGTTGATTTCTGGTTGTGAAATGGTGTCACTTGTCCAAAATGCCAACAATCTTCGGCTGGCTTGGACATCGTAAATTGTGCTTATAGATGGTCCTGAACTGTCCATTTTTGGCGGATCATTTTGAGCCCATCTTCAACTGCAGGATTTTTTGTTCATCACCAAGGTGACCCCAGGTGTAGATTTGGGTTGTGCATAGCCACTGCTTCTTGGGTGGAGTGACTGGACAGCTTCTGGTGAAGAATTGCAACCATGACGACATGAAAATCGTGGTAGGATGTCGTCATGCTTGATTGAAGGCTAGAATGCTAGCATCCCCCCCCTTTTGCAATATAATTTGGCTTATATGTAAGCCCATCCAACAGGAGTGATACATCTCCTACAAGCCCATTGAGGGCCTAGTTTTGTTCAACCAACTCACATATGGTTGCATATGTCCTTGGTGGTTCACCTCAGTGAGTGAACTAATATATATATATATATATTATATATATATATATGTGTGTGTGTGTCTTTATTGTGCACACACAGAGATATATATATATATATACATATGCATACCCCCCACTCAGAAACCTTGTTTGTAGGTTTTTAGCCCATTTCCAAAAAAATCAGTAACCCCCAGTGAAATCTCTCTCGCTTGGGCCCACCTTGGTTTCCTCCCAAAGGACACCATCTGAGCTTCACTGATCACCAGGGGGTTGTGCAAGACTTCACCGTGCCACTGCCTCCGGTTCCTTGCGGAAAAGGATGGGCTGAATGGGTTGTAGGCGTAAAGGGGCCTATGAAGACCATGGACAAGGAAACATGGAGATTTCAGGTTGTTTTTTTTATAGGGGTTTCACCTGAGTTTACCGGAAAACATTTGGATATGGGAGAATGGGGTTCAACAAGGATTTTGACAATCAAATACCTTCTGGTAATCAAACATGGCTGGCTGGAAAATCCCTGAACTAAGGGCAGGTTTCTAGCTGGGAAAATCATCGAAGTAAATGGTGGATTTTTGATTGCCCAGTTTGATTACCGGAGCGTATCCATCTGGATACGAAAATTGACAACTGTGGCATATCCAATGCCATAAATTTGGGGATGGTTTATACCACCAGTTCATTGTCATTTAGGGGTTTAAAATTAGGTCTGCCACATTACAGGAAGGGGCACCCGAACAAAGCTAAGAAGGTTTTGAATTCAGAACTATAAGTGTAACTAGGATTGATGACCGAGATATTTGCAGGGTGGGTTTGTAAAATGATCACAAAAGACATACAACTGAGGGGGGGCATTCTATTCTGATAGCCGGCCGAAGATCAGGTTGTTGACCCATTGTTGGCACGGCATCTAGGACCACCATCCCAGCTGACTTGGATGGTAGATATAGCCTGACTCCAGGGATGGCTCGAAATTGGTTTCTCCGGAAAATGGCTGAAATTGCGGCGTTTCAAGGTTAACTTGAGCAACACTCCTTAGGGTTGGTTGAGGTTCCAAATTTCGACCCATGCCCATTTGGCTTGGCTCCATCCCAAGGGGGATGAGTCGCTCTTGGGGGGATGTGTGCCTCCACCTAAGTATGGCTTAGGGATGTTGGTCCTTCCAGAGAGTGCACTTGGGTGTCGAAACCTACCATGCCACATTGGGGTGGAATCAACATCCAAAGACCAACTATTTGATGTAAACACGTCCATCCCTAGATAAGTGAGAACTCACTGCAGGATGAACTTCTTATATTGCCTTTTCCATAGGTGGTTGTTTCCGTTGGACCCCGATCAAACCATGGTATTCCTTTCAATCCTTTCAAAGAACACGACATATTGTGGTGGTTTGGGGGGCTGAATCTGAACTCCCCGTAAACCATATATTATAGAAATCCCAGAAATGATATAGGTACATCAGCCATATGCATAATAAATATATATATATATATCCCAGTACACATGTCCGTATGCCCACAACTATAAAACCCCTCGATAACGCCCAAGAAATGTCCATTTCTATCCACAGTATGCCCCGTCATTCCACGGGCTCAGGAGATGGCCGAGCCAATCCGGCAGATCTCTCCCAAGGAGCCAGGCAGTCTCGAGAGGCCAGGGAAGTTCATCCCAAAAGGATGGGGAAAGATGGGTAGAATGTGCTACTGAATGTTTCATGGCCATTCCTGGTGATTTGTTCGGAAGCAGTGAAGCTGACTGGTGATTGATGGGCTTTGAGTGTTTGGTTTTAAGATGTTTCAAGACTTTTTGATGGAGGAATTGTAGATCACCTGCTTCAATTCGATGTTCCCCGGGTATCTTGTGGGTCTCTGAGGTTTTGTGACCATGATGCCCCATGAAACCTACACGAAACCCTGCAAGAAGTGCGTTTTGAAGCCTATTTTCAAGTTCCACTTCATCAATGGGAAAGCATGTGGGGGGCATAGTTTGGCCATGGAAAATCTACATTAGGATACATTAGGTCAACATTCTGCATGAAAGCCATGTATCCTCCATTACTATTTTAGTTTGTTCGACGGAATTTGGCAACTTGCCCTCCTGTCACCCAGGCGGCGTTTCTAGGTCCTAGGTTAGAGTTGTTTATTTCCTTTGCGTGCTTTGTTCACCCCACACTCCAGCAATCGAAAGTGTCAGCTCAACATCCCCAATTTGTACGGCGCAATATTTTCCACCGCTGAAAACACCAGCGCGGTGTTTTGTTTTCTATTGCATGCCAATTATTCTTGGTGAACCTCTCATCTCCGTTCAAAAATTCGTACTTTGCTGGGGCCTCCCCTGGAAAAGTGTTGATGTTTGCTACTAAAATCATTGACAGATGGCCACCCAGCCAGGTTGAGGACCGCTTTGAGACGCGGTCTGAAGGGGTGTCCACGGTTTTTTGATGGGTACCTACCAAAGAAGTCCTATTGAGTTTCAACAAAGGGATGACGATCTTGCTTGGTGGCATTGGGAGATATAACTGTAGCCATGGTCATGACTCCCAGAAGTTGGGATATCATCAAACACACCCAAATGTTTACTGCATCTATTTATACATATATATATATAAAAACTATAAGTATGGTGCAATTTATCTGAATATACCTGGAACCGCACCCCAAAGTGATGAATCCTACTTGACTCACTTTTTGAAAGATTCGGATGCTGTATGTTGCTTGATGCTGCTTGCAATCTGCCAAAAAGGGATAAAAAGGGATGATGATCCCGAGTGACCAACTTTGTGGGTGCATGGGTTGATGTCTTGCTCAGAGATAGCTGTATTTTTGGTGGAGCAGGGCATGAAAAAGGCGAATTTTTTTGGTGATTGCACTATCATCAAGTATAATTGATGGAGTTTTTCTTCTTTATAAATCCATATCTTCATTGGTTGAATCCCGATATTTGGGTGGCATTGCATCTCCAGGGTTCGGCACCAGCCCAGGAATGCGGACCTGAGCCTTGTGGGTTCTATGGATTGGAAGCCATAGATCAGATGGCGCGGTGTCCATGGCTTTTTTTTTACCCCAGAAATTCGTCATTCCAATGGGGTAAATGAGGTTTGAACCATTCTTGAAACCTTGATTCTGGAATTATGTCCATGCCATTTCTGGGACAAAGCCTGATCAACTTGTGGCAAAGTGCTTGCAAATTGGGTTGGTGGAGCCGGCATTGCGCCGTCCGAAAAAATCGAAAAGGCGGTGGTTGTGGGCCTCAGCCGCGAGGAATTCAGCTTCACCTGCGCCAAAAGATGCGCGGCAGAGAGTGTGAGGGCAAACTTCAAGGGGAAGCCCTGAAGATATTTTGAAGAAATATGAAGAAACACGTCAAAGGAAACCAAACCATGTTCATGGTTGATTTTGGCTATGTTTAGTGTATTTGGTCGGCGTTTTGACATTGAACAAAAAGTTCAGAGGATGTTGAGATATCCTGACGGCTACATATGACCCAGTTCAAAAACCAGCGTTTGCACGATCAATATGTTTCTTGAACAATGGAACGATCTCCGGATTTATATCTATCTATCTATCTATCTATCTATCTATCTATCTATCTATCTATCTATCTATCTATCTCTATCTATCTCTATCTATCTCTATCTATCTCTATCTATTCTATCTATCTATCTATCTATCTATCTATCTCTATCTATCTACCTATCTATCACAATCTCTTCGTCCCTAAGGTTGTTGATCAAATTGGTGAGCAAATAATTCATACTACCAATGTGCCATAATGTGCCACAAGTATCCATAGGTGGGTTACACCAGCCCATGCGCTGCAGGACGCACTGGTGATTTCCTGCTGCTTCATGACAGGGAGCCACCTGGGGCTGGGTGCGCCTTCAAAAAGCCAAGGGCTGAAGTAGGTGATACCCACAGAGTGGTAGTTTTAAGTGGAAAAAGGATGATTCACCATGAGATTTGGAAGTACTTAGATGTAATTACCGATTTTTGAGGCAATCCCAACTGTTTTCATCAGATGAGTGGCCACTTCAGCTTGGAATACTTGGAGCATCCCCTCACTTGAAGAGATGATTTCACCCCGCAGGCTTGGTTCTATGGCCGCCAAAGTGATCTAGTTCAGCGAAAGAAGAAATGGATGTACTACTATGGGCATCTTGCATTTTGCAGACCCAGTTTGTTCATCAGAATAAGAATCCTCCGATTTTACGTGGCATATCACCGTTTGCATTGGATTTTTACAATCCGTCCCTGATGCACCACAATCACCAGACTTTTTGCCAAGAAACCGCAAGACTTGCATATATTCCAAAGGCTTCCAGTAAGAATATGGCTTGCAAACAGGGGATGTTGCGTTGCTAGGTCTTACTTCCAAGGCGACTAAGTTGTATGTGCATCCAGTAAGACACTGATTAGTAACCCTGGCTTGTAGGACAAAAAAATATAAAAAAATAGAGGTAAGCAATCCTTTGGACTACACACTTTTGTCATCAGGGAAAGGAGCCATCGTTAGAGTTAACCAACCATCAATTCACAGATACTTGTACCTGGGGGACATCTGTATATACAATAACATACACATATAATCTACAGTATCTATCTACCTATCTATCTATACGATTTTGAAGACATGGTACCCCCAAATCATCCGAGTCTTTCCAAGCCCCAAGGAGCCCTCCAGCGCCGGGCTTGGCCAAGTCCAAGGCCGCTCTGGTTTGGAGTGCGGACAATCTGCACCACCATTCATTCTGTGAAACATCTACCCTCTGGTTCTTTAAGATAGCCATGGAAAATCCCCTATAAATGGAGGTTTTAGTGGGAAAATCATCCAAAATTAGCCATTTTCCATGGCTATGTTCAATAACCACAGGATATATGTTCACTTATCTTCGGTCTGGTTTGGTTGGGATAAGTGGGGCAATCTTTAGTTCTCTACCACACCATGCTTGCTCTTTTTATTTTTCTATTCTAAGGTGNACCTTGCAGTGATGTCATTGTTCAATTGTGGATGGGTGTTCACCCATGATGTGATCTTACTTTGAAGTGATGTCAGTGATCATTTGTGGATGGGTGTTCACCCATGATGTGTTTATCAGGATTGATCAATCCTGATGCCATTTTGGCTCAAGATTGATCAATCCAGTTCATTTTAGCTCGGGCCTGGGTATTTGATCCTCCTTGCCGNGTGTTTATCAGGATTGATCAATCCTGATGCCATTTTGGCTCAAGATTGATCAATCCAGTTCATTTTAGCTCGGGCCTGGGTATTTGATCCTCCTTGCCGATCATGGCCAATCGTGGATACGGTCAACAGCGTGGAGGAGGTGGAGGCCAGGGCCAGAGATCTTACTGGCAGGGTGGCCAGAGCTCTGCCCACAACCCCTATGTGGTTCAGATGCCCAGGTTCCTCGAGCCGATCGGTGAAACTGAAGACGCAGAAGATCAATCGATCATTGTGGTAGATACCCGTGACGACCGCATGGTATCACCATTCCAAACCTGGCTGGTCAGTGAAATCATGTCAAATGCGGCATCCTCGATCAATGTGCTCACAGAACGTGATCAGGTCATGCCGCCCAGCTCGGGCTACCACATTGCTTTGTTCGCCAACTACACCTTGGACGGGATCAAGGCTGTCCTGGCAATCTCGATCGAGTCAGAGACTGGCAACACGTGTGCTCAGTGGGATTCAGATGCTGCTCATGCATTATCCCACCAAGCATTCCAGCCATTCTCATGGCCAATGCTGAGGGACACGTCCGCGTCCTATACGGACATCAAGGTCTACAACGGGAACGAGATCCTGTTTCACTGGGTTCTCAGGGGCTTTAGGTCAGACACCGACCTGACAGTCCAGACCCAGTTCGTGGACGAGTTCTTTGTCAGGGAGGTGAACAAAGGCAAGCCTCGCTTGTCGATCGTGGTGGCGGTGTTCGTTGGCTGGAGGGTGTCGGTCATGAGCTTTGAATGTGGCGGCCGCACCTATGCGCTCGCACCTGGGGGCGCTGTCGTGGCAGGTGATTCTGCCCGATCGCGGTTTGAACTCAGGGTCTGCACCAGAGCATCGAACGATGCCGTGGGCAATGATGCAGATCGGCTGGAATTCCGCTACCGAGATGCCAACAACCGGATCGACTTGAAATGCTCCCGTACCTCAGTTCCGGGGACATGGCTCACAGTCTCCCACATTTCCGGGCCGACACTGATCCGGACAATCAACTCCGTTCGTGAGAACCGAGCACGAGTTGAAGGTCCAGAGCAAACAGAGCAGTTCGCTCAGCTGGCGGCTGTTCATGATGGTTGGTGGAAGAAGTCCGTTGCTCCGGACGTGGGCTCTGTGGGCTCTTTGGTCGTCTTCGTGGAGGGTCTGGAGGAAGGGAACTTCCACGTTCAGGCGCGCTCCAAGCTCCTTGTGCGGGTGCCTGAAGTGGTCAACACCAGCTCGTTGGCGGAGATGAATCACACAGAGGCTCGGCCAGCACCGATCGGGCCACCATCTCTGACAGCCGAGGCATGGTTGGCCAGCCGTGATGCTGTTCAAGTTGGGCTGGAGGATCAAGCAGAAGGGTCAGGCTTGGAAGTCAGGCGCCAGACTGGCTTGGAGCTCAACCAGCGTGCGTTCAGCGATCGCACCATCAACCTGCTGAGTGGTCGTGGAGCAGGAGGGCATGTAGAAGATGCGGAACGTGATCGTGCCCGTGATGATCGCAGATTTGCCCGATCGACCGCAGGGTTGACACCTGCAATTTTCGCTGAAGAGATGAATCGCAGGATCTGCAATGCCACCACAGCAGTGATCGAGGAAATTGACACGGTCAACGTTGTGGAGGGGGCCAGTCCTGATCAGGGCTTGAGCAGCCGTGGTGATGAGGTGTCGAGCTCGGCAGCCGCACAGGGGCCGGTGACGTACAGCCCACCGAAGCCCGCATGATCTGCCGGCAGCTAGACAGTGGATCCTGATCGAGACCATCGCTCCTGACGAGCTCTTTGGCATCAGCGTTTTGGAAGGATCGATCTTGAGTTTTTCAACTTTGTCGACTGGCATTTGTAGCCGATCGGCAGAGGGGTTTTTCAATTTCAGACGACGCAGTCCGATAGGGGACGAAAAGAATTGGTGGTTGGATCACCACTGTATTTTTATGTCCCGCTGCTCAGCCGTCTTTCAATAGTGATCCCCAGTTGATTCTGCAGATCGCAGCAGGAGGGATCGGCGGGAGGTGATGGATAGGATCACACCCGATCGGGTCACTTGGTTCCTGACGGTGTTGGTAGATCCCACAACACACAACATTAGGTCCTTCACACCCGGTCAGGTGGGTTGATCCCCCCATTCCTTCCCTAATTACGGGTCTGTTGATCACATAGCCCCCTCTTGTTGACGGTTATCCCATTAGCTCCCCCTAGATCACAATGTTCCCTTGGTTCTAGTGGGTTAATGGTTGATGACCGTCTTTTGATTAGCTCTTTTGTTTTTCACAGTTGATAGGTTCCTTATCATGTGTTCACATGACAACCTTTAAACTTGATCCCAGTTGCACTGATCATGTGCGGTTGTTTCAGATACAGGGCAGATCCACCCTGGTACCAAATACATGTGTTCACATGTGCGGTTGACATGATGGTGATCGTGTGCCACATGTTCAGATCCAGGGCAGATCCACCCTTGTCCCAGATCCCGGGACCCTGCTGCGGCAAACTTGGGTTGATCATACCCAATGCGCCACGCTGCAGGTTAGATCCTCAGCACGTTGTTCAGCGTGCGCTTCGATCGTTGTGGGCGCTCAGTTTTCCAGATCAAGGGGCTCTGCGGCCACTTAGATAGATCTAGTTTTCTCATAGGATGGATCGCTCTATTCATAGATTCCTTTGTTTGCCAATTTTTTGATGATGTTTTCAGATCTGTCTTGAGAGATCTCAGACTTGATCACGTAGAGTACTGGCTCGCCATGTCGGCGGATGAAAGAGAGATGCCGGACGAAAAGATCACGTCCATGCTGCCAGCTCTCACAGTTGACCAAGATGTCATAGATCAGATGCTGGTCAGGCCTGATATGGTCAACTTGCTGGCCGCTATGGTCGCCAGGTCGGCTGTTAGAGTTCGAGCTGAGATAGCCTCTGATCTTGGCTATGGTTGTGCGGAGCCGCCGCGGGTTGGATCCAAGCGACCTGCCAGTTCGGCGGAACACACCGTGCCGCTCCAAACGGCGGTTNGCCTCTGATCTTGGCTATGGTTGTGCGGAGCCGCCGCGGGTTGGATCCAAGCGACCTGCCAGTTCGGCGGAACACACCGTGCCGCTCCAAACGGCGGTTGATCCGAAGCCAGCTGGCTCAGGATCCCAAGCCGTAGTCTCTTCGATCCAAGAGGCTGAGAGCGGTGAGAAAAAGAAGTGGGGCATGAGGCTCCAACAAATTTGTCAGAGGGCTGGCTCAGCCGCGGCTATAAATGATCCGACTAAGTGTGTCGGTCTGCAGCCGGCTGAAGCAGCTCGTTTGAAGACGCTNACGATCAGGCAGAATGTTCGCAACTGGGAGAAGTTCGAGGAGTGGGCAGTCGCTCACGGCCTGCGAGTCTACCCTCCCACGATCGTGGCCATTATGAGGTACGCCATCCACCTCTCAGATCAAGGGTGTGGGCCGGCAGTTCTGCCTTCGTTCAAGTACGCAGTTGGTTGGATCTGCAAGAGGCTGGCAATGCAGTGCCCTGAGATGGGTGACGCTCGTTTCAAGGCCCTCATTGACAAGGTCCACTTAGAGCGTGGCAAGGAGCTCAAGGAGGCCGTGCCATTGCCGCCCAAGCTCGTTGTGGCGCTGGAAGTTTTCTTGGCGCGCATGATCTTTGAGAACAAGAAGGCTGCAGCAGTGATGATTTGGTGGGTCCTCATTTTGATCTATGCCTCCCTCAGGTTCGATGACGGAGTACACGTGGCTCCTACATCTCTCCAGATGAAGGATGACGTTCTGCTGGGGGTGGTCTGGCAGACCAAGGTCGATCGCAAGAAGAGAGGCACCCGTTTCGCTGTGCCGGCCTGCTCTGTCTCTGGGACAGATTGGCTGAAGATGGGTTGGGAGATCTTCCAGCCTATGATCAGCGACCGAGACTACTTCATCGGCGAGCTCAAGAATGAGAAAGAGTTCAACCCGGCGCCCATCACCTACTCGCGAGGTCTGTCTTGGCTCAAGAGCTTTATGTTGCATGGCCTGATGGAAGCTCGGACGCTGCAGTTGGTCGAACTCAATGAGCTCAGCCAGCTGGAGGAGGCAGTCCGTGAGGTCACGTGGCATTCCATGAGGGTCACCATGCTAGCTGAGGCAGTCAAAGCTCGAGTTGACGACAAGATCGTCGGCCTTCAAGCCAACTGGAAAGATCCCAGCCAGTTGGTCTTGAAATACGCCAGGCAGCGCAAGGAGCTTTCTGTATCCATGGTCAAAGACATGGCCGACAAGTTCCGGAAGAGCTGGAACCCTGATCCTGAGCAGTTCATCGTCGAGGATGAGGATGACGAGGTGACGGAGCCAGTCGTCATCGAGTTCATCGTGAGAGCATCCTTGCCCGAAAAAGCTCTTCTGTCCGCAGATCTGCGGTGCCATATTTTTGATCGTAGAGTTAGTGATGCTGCCTCGATCTGTGGGAGACTTAAAATGTCAGATGCTGTTTCAGTAGGTACACAAGCACCAGGCATGATCTGCCAATTTTGCAAGTTCAAAGCCGGCATTTGATTTTGATTTTGATTTGAGCTCGTTATTTCAGGAAAAGAAAGGGGGAGCACACGGGGCTGGCTGATCCACCGCCGTTGCATCGTGTCACATTGAGCACAATTGAGCGATCGCTCCCTTTTTCTCTGACTGAGCTCACATGCTTTCTTCGATCCTCATGTTTTCAGTTGATGCACTGTTTTATTTCATTGACGTTTTAGGTCCAAACCCCCATTTTTAATTTTGTAGGCACTGCTCGTTTGCCGTGGCATCATGGTGGATCGCACCACATATGCCAATGAAGCACAGACGCCCAAGATCGCTCTGAGGCAAATCTTCGGGCGGCTGGGGCTGAAGACTGAGCTTTGCCGAGCGGCAGCGGATGGCGGGCTGCTCAGCGTGGAGGTCTTTGCAATGTTGGGGGACACGGCGACCGCCGTCAAGACCTCCTTGCAGACGCTCATTCCAACTGCTGCGCTGGGGGCGGATGCCGCAGCCCAAGAGCTCTCTTTGATGCAGCTCGCAGCGGTATGGCATTCTTGTTTTGCTCTCCAGGGGCAATTTGCCTCCCGAAGAGCTCGTATGGAGGAGGACCCAAGCAAGATCCCTGAGATGGCACAAGAAGACCATGCGGAGTTCAGGTCCCGGTTCGTTACGGCACATCCAGATGTGATCCTCCTGGATGCCAAAGAACCTCACAAGAAGTTTGTAGAGAAGCTCAGCAGGGACTTCCTTGTTCATGGGATGGTGCCTTTTTACACAGTGGCGGAGATCCGCACTCGGGCTGATAGCATCGTTCAGAAAGCAGGCCTGACCAAGAATGCGGAAGATCTGCTCACCATTTCAAAGGCAGATGAGCCTGATCAGGTGACCGATGTTCAAACTCTTTTACATCGTGTTCACGCACTTTTCATGGCTCTCGAGTACTTGAACATCTGCACGTATTCGAGAAAGGCAGGTCCCCTCAGATATTTGCAAGAGCTCGAGCAGTTCCGCACTGAGTGCCCTGGGCTGCCCTATCTCCTGTCAGCCGACTCCCTGATCAGGAAGAAGGTCAATCGACTTCAGGCCGAGGAACGAGAGCTCTATGGCACGTTCGAGACTGCGCTCTTGGAGGTTCTGAACAATCACAAGTACCTCTGGAATGACGCTCGCACCAAGGCAGTTCTGGCCAAGGTGGATCGTTCCAAGCCTGAGCAACCCGACCGCCAAGATCAGGTGGTCGAGGTAGCGCCAGACGCTCAGTCGCCCTCCAAGCGTAGGCGCAAGAGGAACAAGAACAAGGGGTCCAAGCCTGAGGCTGGCGAGATCAAGCCAGTTCGCAAAGACCAGTTCGACAAGAAGAAGGAGGCCAAGATCGACAAAGACAAGAGGATCCCAGACACTGAGTGGAAGGCGATCGCCCAGGCGGCCTCTTCCGTCTCAGGGCCCAAGCGCTGCCATTACTACAATTCCTCCATGGGTTGCGCATTGGGCGACAAGTGCAGGTTCAAGCATATGTGCATGGTCTGTGGGTCTGCTCACCCTATGGTGGGCAATCACTGAGAGGCTGTTCAGTCACCAGTGGAGCCCTGGCGAGTGGAGGCGATTGAAGAGAGATCACCTCTGAAGGCTCTCCGTAAACCTTTCTGGGGCTCCATGCAACGGCCCTCTAGGCCAGTTTTTGTCGAGGTCTTCGCTGGCGAAGCGGGTCTCTCGCAAGCAATCAGTGCGCGCGGCATGCAGATCTCGCCGCCCATTGAGATCTTGCTCCTCTTTCAGCATTGCTCGCAAGCACGATGGTGGGCCTCCCCCGTTGCGTGATCGCCAACATTTGTGGGGGCGGCGCGGTCTTTCCGCCAAGGACCTCGCCAAGCTCGAGATGGGCAACAAATTTTTGGAGCTCACTGTGCAGCTCGCACGTCAGTGCCACCAACAAAAGATCCCGTGGTCTATTGAGAACCCAGCTTCTTCCTTTTTGTGGCTCATGCCTCCCATGGAGGAGCTGGCAGCTCTGCCCGGCGTGGCACGGTTCGTGCTGGATATGTGCCGGTTCGATGCGCCTCACAAGAAGCCCACGGCGATCCTGTCATCTGCCGATCTTGGTGCGCTGGCTCTTCAATGCGATATGGATGCGCGGCCTCATGTTCATGAGCCTCTGGTCGGCTATGTGGTGATCAATGACGTGAAGGTCTTCAAGACTAAGCTGGCACAGGTCTATCCTGCGGCTTTGTGCCGCGCTTGGGCAGCCGTGATCGTGCCAGCCAGCACTGATCCTTTGGCGGCAACTTTTCAGATGGTCACTCCGCCGGCCGATCGCAAAAGGCCGGTCGGTCAGGTTGTGCCATGGAAGCCCCACAAACAACGGCTCACTGCTGAAAAAGCTTCCGCTGCTGGCTATCAGCTCAAGCGGGCTGCGCTCCCCCCTTTGCTCAAAGTGGAGTTGGAGCCTGGACAAGCCGTTCAAGCTGCTTTGTCGGTTCGACATCCTTTCACAGTGGAGCCAGCTCTTGAACCTGATCTTCAAGAGGCGCTCGCTATGGTAACTACATGTCCACAGCGAGTTCTTGGCCATCGTAGTGGTGCTCTTCGCTATTGGTCAGCCCGCGCTCATGCGCTCTTGGCCGAGACCGAGCAGATCTTGCAAGCGGTGCCTGATCCGCACCTGCGGCAGCTACTCCGGGGAGCTCCTGATGGTCAACCCCTGGC
>BGPT01002963.1:210-15682 GCA_003297045.1 Symbiodinium sp. clade C Y103
CTATGTCAAACATGGTCTTCCTGCTTCCCTGCTCCTGCTGTAAGCTGCTGCAAAGTCTTCCTCCTGCTGGCGTGCTACTGCTGCTGCTGCAACTCTGGTGGTGGTGCTGCTGCTGCCCCTGCCCTGCTCCTGTTGTAAGCTGCTGCAGCTGCTACTGTAGCTGTTGCTGCTGCGCTGCTTCTCCTGCATCAGCTGCTGCTGCTGCTGCTGCAAGCTGCTCCTGATTGTTACTACTGCTGCTGCTTTAACGTGCTGATGCTGCGTGGTGTGCTGGTGCTCGGCTGTTGCTGATGCTGCACTACTACTAGTCGCGTTGTCGTTGTCGTTGTTGTTCCATGTCTCAAAGTCTCTTTTTCCCTGACGCCCCTGGACAGGGAAACGAAGTGGCAGTAAAGGGCGGAACGGCCCTCCCGGACGGGGTGCAACCTTGCTGTGCAACCTCTCTTCCCTAACGCGCTCCCCCTTGCTGTCGGCCGGGGTCGGCGGATATCTATCATTACATGGCCAATTGCCAGGTGCTCCTTAAAGGCGGTTTGCCAAGAAAACTCAGGTCGTTTCTTTGGGAAAGTGTCCCGCCGCACTGCAGACGTGCACATTGGAAAGGGCTTTCCTACATCTTCTTTCACAGCGATTGCATGTCCCAGTCAATATCTGGAAGGGGTTTGAAGCTCGATATACCGCTTTTCATGAATGGCTTGAATCACGTCGAACATTATGTGCCCCGTCCAATATGGATAATGTTGTAATGCCCCGGAAAAGAAAGATATCTGATGCGACTAGATCTTACATTGTAGATAGTTCAACCAGTCATTTTGGACGGACACAACAGATTGGACCCCGTGGGCCTTCTTCATGGTTGAAACTATTTCCAGCCAAGGGTTTCTCGATGGTGTTCCTTCTGAGCAAAGCTTCGGTCTCATTACAAGATTTAGTTCTGTCTGGGTCCATTTTCTGTCACATGCTTTCCCTCAAGCTATCGAAAACAAAGCTGCAAAGCAGGGCTCTGCATTCGGACTTCTCAAACTCAATGCCTTTCAAATGCATCTCAGACCCCGTCACCAAGTTGCACTATGCTCGGTGCTTATTCAAGCTTCGCTTGATTGTAATTTTGAGTCCCCTCAAAACCGCAGATCGAGATCCCACTGGAAACCAAATTGGCAACTCGTTTGAAAGGCAATTCTCGCTGCTAATGCATGTAGACGCCTGCAAGGCAAAAGAGATTGGTGTAAAAAAAAACACGTTGCCAATGATGGCCATACCCCATACCCTTTTTTGACCATGGCACAGATGAGCAGCAAACAGTTGACCCTGGTTGATTGATTACGAAATGGGGGGGTTATGAACCTACAGGACCTACATGGTTACTGTGGACTATGGACTGACCCAGAACTGGGAAATCCGATTAAAATAAACCAGGGATGACAGGGAGTTTTGAACACTGCTTAGTTGGGTTTGCGGAAGAGAGGGGAGAATGCAACCTCTAGGGATGACACGCAGTTTGATAGGGGAAGCTGTGAGCCACGTTGTTGTTATTTTCGGGAACAGCTTGACACCATCACCACCAAAACCATAGAGGCTCTGTTGCGTTCAAATATGTGGAAATATTGGAAGAATCCACTTTTGATCAGTGTTCATTGCGAAAGTAATCTGTAAATCATGGACAAAAGGGGGTGAGGTACTATGCTGTATTCGGGTTTGTCAAAAAATGGAGGTTTACCCCAATATGGCAATAATATTGCACTTTTTCAAAGGGAAGTTATGATAAACCATATGGATTCTATGAGGGCACTTTTCTTGGACAAACTCAGGTCAGATCGTCGGTGGTGATTGAATGATGTTGGTTCTATGGGGATTGATCACTTCAGAACGGCCATCACTTTATTCAGTAATCATCAATCCCCATCGATGACCAAGTCATCATTTGGTGGTTGATGAAATCTGGAGATTTTATGGTTACAACAGGGATTGTAAAGGCTATGAATTTATTCCTATGGGATTATAGCAATATTTATCCGCTATACATATAAATAGTGGATTATATTGGTTTAGGGGGCATTATCGACCAATGCACTATGGGAACCCCACCTCTAGGGCTGTTCGTTTGCTTTGGAAGCACCTTTCCTTGTGCAAACAAGTCAAACGGAACTCTATGCAACTAGGTCAAACTATAGAGTGTGGTTGTTTCCTCATGATGACAAACCACGTTGCATCATCAATGTTTGGTTGTAGCCAAAAATGATATCTGCTTAGGTAAATGTAAGCGGTTTAAACGCAGAACCAACCTTCATATGCTGGTCCCCCGGCTGGCTGAACGGAGACCAGAAATTGAGTTGTGACTCCCTGCCAATATGCAATGCCACGGATGCATAAAGGTTAATTTCTCAAACCATGATCTGTAGAAACTCCTCCCAACTATATATATATATATATACATAAATATGTATATATATATATAGTTTTGTTTTGGTTCACTTTCCCTTGCCAGTGAAGAAATTTTGCATCAAACAGGGTCTCGGAACTAGGCATCCACGGGTCATCGGTTGGTCTTCTGGGAACCAGAATCTGTGTGAAATGCAGGCCGCGTTTCGCTGCCCCTGATGAGCATTGAAGATGTCAACGAGACCCATCTGTTGATGCAAAATGCTGAGGCATTGGGAAGCCTGGGAAGCCTGTGTTGGCCATTGGGAGCTGCGGATAGGCGATGTTATAATTAGCATGTTGTAGCACTGTCCCGCAACGTGCTGATAATTGTGTTTGTGGCTCCTACTAGAGGTCTACAATAGCTGCAACTTTTGAAATAAACCTTGTCAAAGTGTGGCACTAGCTTCATCTAGCTTCCTTTGCGGCAAAAGGAGTGGTTTGCCACCAGCACGGCACGAAAATACTAGGGTCGCTGCGGTGGGTATCAGGTGTTGCTATTCCATGCTGTTAATCTGATCAGATGGAGATATGATTCATACATATGAACAAGTTCAGCGTACCATGTACATATATTATCTATTGTAGATCAAACTAACACACAGATAGATTAGACTAGATTAGATCAGACTAGATGAGATTAGATTGGGTTAGATTAGATTAGAGTAGATTAGATCAGATTAGATAGGTAGATAGATAGATAGGTAGATAGACAGTAGATAGATCACTACGTAGATAGGTAGGTAGGTAGGTATGTTGGTAGGTAGGTAGGTAGGTAGATGGATAAAGAGACACAGAGAGAGAGAGAGAGAGAGAGACAGACAGACAGAGAGACAGAGAGAAAGAGAGAGACACAGCCCGACAGCCAGCCAGCCAGACAGACAGATAGATAGATGCATACACTTCTGCAGATTCCAACACACTCCAACTACTCCAACATAAAGTTGGGCTGGTCCGACTGTATATTTTGAATATTGAGACTTCCTGATCTTGAGAAGCCGCCATTTCTTCTGCCGCATTCACAGTGTCCTAGCTGCTTGAGCAGGAAAGAGACCCGACCACCAGGATTTCAGGAAGACATGTTATAACACATCGAACCACATGCATGTGTGTGCTTGCAGCTGCATTGCTCAAACACGCATTATGCCACAAAACTGGCTTGTCAACGACGGCCCTCAAACCAAAGGGCGTCATTTTTTTGTGGGCAAAACAATTTGCTTTCTGCATCTGGGAAGCTGAAGAATCCCATATAAATGGAGTTTGAATGGGAACATCTGGTTTAAATTTGCCATTGCAATTTGCCAGCAGTTTCCATCAAACCTTCGATCCCACAGCGTCGCCAGGAGAACGGCTTGGCATGGATGACTCGCATCGGCAGTGCTGGTGCCTACGCGCCCTGGGAGGTGACTGAAGACGTGCGTCGCGATCCTGAGTTACTTGTTGGAGGTGCCAGCGGCAGCACCAACAAATCTACTGAGGGTGGGGTTCCCATAGTGGATTTGTCTATGACTAATCAATACTAGTCATAATATGTCATAAGCATGTCCATAACCACCTGCAAACCAATTGATTTAAGGCCTTAGAGTTTGCCGTCGGATGGGGCATTCCTCACTTTCTCGTTTGTGTCACTCTTGCCATTCTATTTTACTTTCTGAATCTCCAACAAACCCGACTGGCACGGATTGTTAGAGCACGCCACCATGGCACATACAGCGCCATGGACAAAACAAGACCTCTGGTTTTGAGCAGATTCAGATTTGGGGTGATTTGTCGGAACTATTCAAAACTTCTGACTTTCCCATACTTTGTTTCTTGGGAAAAAACAAATACCGATACCGGCTATTTGGGTGTGAAAACCAAAGGATTCCTTCTGGTTTTGTAGCCATGGCAATAGGCACGCAATGTGTCTTTGATTGGGAGCTGCTGGAGCAAGAAGCGGCAGAACGTGCCTTGGCCTTCAGCTGGACACTAGAGGACCTTTGGAGTGAGCTTACATGGGTATGGGTCCGATCAGATCTTCTTAAACACGAGATACCAATGGACCCACAACATTGATCAACATCGATCAAACGTGGATGAGTAGTGACCAGTAGTGACAACTAGTCATTCTTATTGTACTGCCATCCAGTTTTGCGGGGGCATGCGGGGGCAATGACTTTGAAAGATTTTGACGCCCACAACTGATTTACATTTGGGATCCCAAGAATCAGATCGTTTCCGGAAGGCTAAAGCGTACCAAACTCTGCAGCTCCGCCGGTAAAAGTTCAGGAGGAATCCGGTTTAAATGGTTTGATTCGATCACCGCTTGACGAACTCCCAGTTGAACTGCATTGTCTATCTTTCAAATGAGTAGCCGAGCCATTGGCCTTCGCACTTGCCGACCGTCCTGAGGCTTGCTGCAGAAAGCTGTCTTGATTGACTTCAAGAAGGTGGTCCCCTTCCCATTCCGAGGAACCTGGATTGAGAACGGAGCTTGCAGGGCGGTGGGGATCTGGCACAGTAGTCAGGTAGTGCACTCGTCCCATGGTCAATTTCAATTCTAGTGATTCTAGTGCTCCCAAATCCATTTTGTGTTGCTCTCAGAGTTTCAGAGTTTCAATTCTTACTGGTGCTTAGTAGGGAATGGGGGTTGCTGACCTATAATAACCATTAATAATCATCCCATTCCCCCATTCCCTACTAAGCACCAGTAAGAATTTCATGTGATTTATCTTTTCTGTAGCTTGTTGGAACGCGCCCGCCCTGCGAAGATCAGCCCTGCCTGGTTCCACTTGTCCTCGTATAGGAGAAGCCTTCCTCAACGACTATGACTTCTTGGAGGAGGCTGGATGGATCTGAGATGGTCTGGATTTTCGTTCATATTTTCTGAAATACCCCAAAATAGCAATTTTAACTGTGGAAATAAATAGAACTCATTGGATTTTGGGGTAATTAAAACCATTTTCAAACAAACCGCAACACACCCATATGCAGAACTGACAAGACTACTTGGTTGTGGATGCCAATTTGCAAATGGTGAACAACCATGAATAACCCACATGCAAATAGGGTATATTCGTTTTACATTTATAAATGGATTGTACAACCACGGTTTTTAGGCATATTCCAACTTGGATACAAATCCGCGTATTTACATGTATTTACCTCGAGAAGTTGAACGACCATAGAACCACCATCATCATGGAACTACTCTAAGTGCAAAGGACTTGCTTCAGAGGCTCCATATTTTCAACTCCTGCACCAAATTGGAATTATGGTTGGTGGGATGATTGTCCAATTTGTTTGATGAGTTTTGGGCTGGGTTGAAGCCGCCAATCAGATTGTCAGAGATGATCGAAGTTGCACAACGTAGTGTGATAAACCTGGCATATCCAATAGTGTCCAATTGGGGAGGGTTTTATACCGTCCATTCCCTGCAAGATTGAGGATGGCTCAATATTTGGTAACCTCATCAGTGGTCGAACCAAAAACAAGACGGGCTCAGTGCTTCTTGGCAGGTCTGCAAGCGCGTAGCACAAGAGGTCAGTCCTGAGGCGCCAAGACATTTCCTGAGCCTTGACAGCTAAGAACATGCGAGTCATTTGGATAAGCATCTGCCGCAGTACATATGATATGATATATTGTGTACAAATACCATATACATTTTTTGTCCCTGTCTTCTATATAAAATAAGTACATATATATATATATATACATGAAGCATACATACGTACGTACATAGACATATATAAACGATAAGTATGAGGGAAATGTTATGGATTTCCACAACCTCTGGGCCAGTTCTTTGGGCAACGAGTTTCAGCAACCATCTCTAAGGTTTTCCGTTCTGTTTGCTCGATGGTCATGAAGCTTGCAACTGGGTCCAGTCATTCTTTCCGCATGATGGGACCTCATATTTGGGGTCAGATATTCACTGAACTGACCGTCACCCCACAAAGTTATTCACGCCATTCCTCCAAACTCTAGTGAGATAGTGAGCTAGTGAGTGGTGTTCTTGCACGAGTCGAGCGACTTTTCGGCATGGCACAAAGAATTTCTCTTGAAATTTCCTTTCTAACCCCCAAATATGTTTGGTGTTTGCGTATATTTGCATTAGACACCCAATTGTTTGGTAATTTCATACCCAAACAAATACCGTGAATACCTTTGATGTACCACTTAAGAAATGTTTTGATGCCCCCATATGACCCAAAACTCGGCAGCCTTAGGATGTCCTCCGTGAAGGCTGTGGATCTGCTGGCATCACTGCAGGTGGGTCTAGCAGTTGGTTGCATTAAGTAATAGCGAGGCGATCTGGGGATGGGAAAAATCTACAATGTGGGGCCCCCGGTGGATAGCTAAGTTGGTTTATAACTGCAAGAACTCGGGTGAACATGGGGAATGAATATAAATAATGTTATTTATATATATCTACAATTATAATTATAGGTATATATATATATATCGAAGTAGTTACCTGGGGTTAAAGACCAACAGACACACCTTCTTGGGGCCCCACTATGTATGATTTTCATTATCATTGATTTGTCCATTCTGTTGGGCCAAGAACATCCATGTGTCAAGGTTTCTATCTGTAGCAATCAGGAAGCATTGGAGAAACGCTGACACCTTCACATTTCTGTACTTACTGTACATGGTATTTATCAATAGTTTTAGACGCCAACATTGATAGTGTAGGGGTTTGGGAACGATTGAACTCAGTTGAAAGCGTTTTGTTTAATTGGGGTTCACAATCCTTCCCCATAGGGTTCGTCCACGAACGGGGAAGGAATGCCCAGATTTATGGCCATCGAAGAGTGGGGAACATACCTTTCCCAACCTTCGGAGACAAAGCCATTTGAATCCTGCCCATTTTTGGATTCTATTTCTTTCCACTTCTTGCTATTTCCAATTCAGGAAACATGGGAAGTATATATATATATATATGTCAATGCTCATGGTCATCCACAGCCCATTCTCCTGTTTTGGGTTCTCCAAACAAGTTTGTTCTTTGGCCAAACCAGATGTAGAACAAGAAGACCCTGCAACACATTGAACTATGTCAGTTGCCAACGTATTGTCAATCTAGTTGAGTGACCTTGTACAACCAAAATAGAAAACACGAGACACCCAGGCCGCTCTGGCTTTAGTGCGGCGCCTCGCACCACAGCCTGATATGTAGCTTGGCAGCCCCTGATGTTCATCCACTTATCATGAGGGTGTTTCTATATTTTTTTATACAAGTCTCATCATGTATCATTGTATACATAGATATGTATATATATATACATATGTATATGTATATATATATATACATATGTATATGTATATATATATACAGGCTGAGCAGGTACGGGCTGCATATACGTATAGACATAGTATATAATGCACATAGTGACACATGCATGTAAATGTACACGCCTTATGCGTATAGGACTTACACACACTCACCCACTCACACACACACACACGGAGGCTGTATGACATCTCCAAACCATCAGAAACGCCCGCTCAGTCAGCATCGACAAACAATGAATTCGGTTTGTTGTGGCTACATCAGGAGGTGAATCTTCCCTGCTGGGGCAACTCTATGCCGAGGCAAGCACACATATCACAGTTGCGGATGCTTGTGGTACTCGTAGGAAAGATACAAGATCCTAGAGCAGTTTTGGCCTCCACAACAACTCAACAAGGCCCTTTAGCTCTCCTGCGTCACTGATTTTCATCGTGAACAGAAGAACCAAGTTCCCCCACCGTTAAAGTTGCCCCATCCATTCCCTGTATTTGTGAAGAGTCAAGCAGTTGATCCTGGGCTGTCAGTGATTGATTGATCATGCATATCTGGCCCGAGATCGAAAAAGAACACCTACCTTCTAGATGTGACCTTTTTCCATGTGTTCGCCGCGCACATTTCAAACAATTTGACAATGCCACTGCCATTGGGGTCATTCAATTCTTGTCAATCAAGCTGGCAGGATTCATGGCCACCACAGTTGCTGGCATGCATCCGATTCACCAAGGTCCATGAAAGACCTTTGCCTTCGCTGGTTAGATGCAACTTGTCATTGGCAAAGTGCGATGGTGACTTTTCTCAGTAGCAGGGCATGCTTGCATGAAAAAAAATAAAAGATCGAAACCACTCAAGCGAATGGATTCGAGCATGGATTTCCAGACTCCCTTTGTGGTCGTGGGAGCTTATCCAATGGGTAAATTAACATCCCGATATATCCAAGTTGTGTTCGTGGTAAACCAATTGATTTGATAGTTTCTTACTTTTCTTGGTTCATCCCTGTAAGTGCTTTGACATGTTTCAACACAGTGCCCCAAGATGGAGTGAAACGCGATTCTTGGAAATCAGTGAAGCTGAGCATCATTGCCCTCATAGCGATTGGATGTGGATAGCCTTTTGGACGGGCCATGTTTGTCCATTAAGAACTTGAATTAAGAAGCTCAAGCTTACTGGTGCTGAACGCAGGGAATGAGGGAATGACCGTCCTAATAACCATTTTCATAATCATCCCAGCAACCCCCATTCCCTACGTTTCGCACCAGAAAGTAAGAAGCTCAAGTTTATTCCTGCCACCATGCCAGTCCAGGCATCGCAGCTTCACGGTTTGATGCAAAGACAGGATGCTTGGCCAGTGACGCTGGCATGCTGCGGTATCAAGTCATTAGGGTCTAGTGGACCCACAACATATTATAATGTATATTATATATGTCTATTTTTTCAAAGCATCTTTGTTACTATCAGTTTAAACAATCCAGTCTGTTAAGCAATCCATCTTGGACATCCAATCATAATTGTTTTTGACCCGTATGCGTCTGGATGATCAATTTAATTTCATTTTCAGCTATATTATCTTACGTACTTGGACCGTTGTAGCTGTGATGGGTTGCTAGCTTGAACAACAGATGATTGCATCATGGTCCCTCTAAACTCTATTTCTCAATTCAGCCAGGGAGAAGCCGACAAAGATTCCCAGGCAGTTGAACACATTTGAGTAAGTTCCCGTGAAGCTTTGGTTTTGCAATGTGTAGAGCCAGAAGGAACTATCCATGAACGGAGGTTTCCAATTGCCATTCAAAACCAAGAAATGATAGAAGACACATTTGGCTGGCGGCAGTTGCATTTGCAGACCATGACTTGTTTTCCCTTCGTTTTTCTGACAGAGCATCTCTGTCAGGTTGAGGGACGTTTGATTGCACGGACCCCGCTAGCTCTTTCCATGCACTAAGGAATGCAGCGGTTTGAAGGTAGGGCATTTGGTGCATCTTTTCGAGATGGTCGAGTTGTGTCTCGCTCCCACTGGAAGTGCAGGTAGACTGCACACATTGAAAAGATGGGACCGCGCTTGTATGTCAAGATTTGGTACTCAATTTCTCCCTGAAGCGGTGTCCTCCAGAGAATTCCCAGGCCAACTGGATCCCAAGGTGCCTTCATTTTCACCACAAACACACACACACACATGAGGTCAATCCCAGCACTTGAAAGCGCAAACTTGCAGTTTTGCTCTCACATCCCAAAGACTAAGGGCGACCGGATTCTGGAAGCAACCAGATTCTGGAATGCTATATATAAATGCCATAGTCTACTACAGTCACAGCACGCATCTACTAACGTCAGAAAACACAGACTGCTTACCCCACCGCATCTCATCCCCGACGCTGAGGCAAGCTGCCAGAGACATTTTGCAAGCTGATGTCATCTCGCCCATATACTGCCACTTGTCCGACCTTGGGCCCAATGCCTGAGGGCAGAATGGTGATGTCAATGGGTGACATGAAATGCATGCCATGCATGCCATTCCATGTAGCACACAACGCTTGATTTCTTGCATATTCTTGCATCACTGGTCCGGAGTCCGGATACTAAGTTCAAACAATTTGTAGTTTGCGTATCGCGGATGGATCTGTCTAGTAACCCCACATAGATCCAGCAACTCACATTCCCCCAAATGTTGCCAGAATGGTCCTCATTTTGGGTAATGTTAACAATCCAATTTTGGTTTATTCGAGGTATTCACCCTCACAAACTGGCCGGGCTTGGCTCAACATTGCCACTAAAATGTCCGAAAATTGGGTGTTTCAATACTCAGAACGATATTTTTTTTGCTTGTGAGCCACACCCACATATTTACAGTCAGTCAATCATTTTGGTTGGTACACGCTTCATTGCTGGTTTATCGACCAGCAATTTATTTCTGTGCCAGCATCCTTTGAGGCCAAGCGTTGACAACTTCAAACCTTGGGTGCGTGCAGACATGGAGGGGCTCCACGGCACTTCGTGCTCAGGAGGGCCGTAGCCAGGGGTTTACAGGTCCCTGTAATATAGATGAAAACATCACCGTAAAAGGGCGGTTGAACTTGCTTATGGAGGTACTATAAAGAACCATCTTCCTGGGCGACTTGAGGTGTTGCAGATTGCATGACGTAGGGAGCAAACCAGCGGTGACAACCCCTTTGGCAAAGAAATGGACATCCAGTGAAACCTCACGGCCTCAGCTTTTGCCACTTGTCCCGGACGGGTGCACCAGCAGACATATGTTAAGTATGTGAAACTATTCCCGGGAAAAACCATCAAAATTGTCCATCTTTCAGGGGCAAATCCCATGCGTTTTGGGTCAGAAAAAGATCCAGATGGCTCAGTTCTAGCCTCGCAGGAGATCATGCTGAGGATCTTGGTCCGTTGCTTGCGCAAGCTGGAGGGTTGGGTGTTGTTTCTTTGAGTTTGACACCCTGTGAAGAATGCGAAACGTGGCAATGTGTCATGACGAACTTGAAGGAGCATGTTATTTATATGTCCATTTCTTTTCTTGGACCGTTCTGGAGTGGCAAGATATGTGTGAGACCAAGGTTGGCTGTCGCATGGTCAACATAAGCCAACAGATTTGGTCTCGATCTACGCAGAGAAAGCACTAAGGCCCTTGAAGCTTCTCTTGGAAAGCCTGGAAACCGGGGAAACCTACCACTTGACCATGAAACATGCGAGATTTCACCAACAAATGCATGTTGTATGTGGTGAGTGTATATAGTGGGGTATATGTGCACCGTAACCAACTGTAGAATGCGGGATTCGTTGTATCTAAAGATGCGCATGGCTCAAAAATAGAATGCCACAGGACACCCAAAAGTGGTCATGGTCTAGTACTTCCCTCACAAACTCAGGCTCAATCATTTTGATCCATTTCCAAGCAAGGAAGTATACAAAGGATATCTTTAAATTTACGTGGGGGATTCGACCAACAACTACATGGGATATATAACGAAGATGTAAGTAATACAGGTGTTGGCAACTGCCACAGGACTTGAGTTCATTTATAAAAAAAACCTTCAGGTCGCAGATGCCATTAGAGATGTTGACCGATGTGTTTGGGTGATGTTCAAACTGGGACATTTCACAGCTCTGCAGCTGGTAACTCACTTTAGTGCGATTGTTGCCAAGGTCCCGGTTACGTGCTTGGAAGTTGTGTAAAACTTGTTTCACGCAACTTCAACTGGAATGAATGATACTTGTAGCTAGTAGTCAATAGATCGTGCAAGAATCACCAGTGGCTCAGGGTCATTCCAAGGTGACCCGGATCTAGGACTTGTTCCTTTGATCTTTTGCAGTAAGGGTATAAGTGTTGAATGCGCATACCGCATACCCCATCATTTGGTTGCATCATGGTACAGGTCAAAATTTATCATCCCCCTAAATGGACTGTCAAATACTAAGAATGGGACATGTGTGGGTCCATTGGTACCTTGATTTTGTCTATTTTGTATCATCTTGTCCTGTACCCATTTCATAAAATGGGTTATCTAAAAATTGGGCGTATCCCACCCCTAAAACAATTTGTTTGCCATCATTTTCACTAGGAAACGAACTTTTTTTGGGGGTATATACGGTATAGACCAATTTCAGACACACCCAACTGATCTTGTTGGTCAATAGGCCAAATATATACCGATGATCCTTGGTACAGAACCCATCACTTGGTTGAGGCACACTGTTCAAACGATGGTGGGTAACATGAGGCATTTGACTATCAATATCATACATCCCGAATTGATACGAATCAATTTGTGATACCCCAAACACTAGACTATATCCCATTATCTCCTCATGCCTAATGGGAAATTACCATGTTTCATGGTAAAATCATCCGTGGGCGCAGGCAAGTTCCTCGCGATGTCGATCAGAACGAAAAAGCTCTCGAGGAACTCTTTGGTGGCCTCATATTGGCGACCGGAGCTGCAGGGTTGGCGGGGTCTGCAGGGGGCGGTGTACCAATGGATTCAGAAACCCGCAGTTTACCAATACTGGATCTATGCGAGAATCTGAAAAATCTGGAACTGAAATGAATAGAGACTCTTAGAGAGTAAAGATTTTTGATATAAATAGCAAAGGGGACGATCTAACATATATGTATATATATATATAATATACATACATATACATAATGGGATTTAAGCATTAGACAAGGGGATTCAACCAGGCCGAATGCTGATTTGATCATGAGAAAATGGGGATATAATGAGATATGCCAATAGCCGGGTCCGTGTTTAGGAATATCCTAAATCTTTAGGGAGCATCTAGAACGGCTAGAGAGCAAGCATTTATATCCTAAGAATGAGGACACCCATGAAATGACAGTTTTAATGGGGAAAATGATGAAGCCTTGGGAGTTTCGTAGAGTCTATCAATCCTTGGTTGACAGTACAGTGCGGTTGGTGAATAGTTGGGTTGTTTACAGGCGATATGCACAATCAAGAATGTGAGGCATATATACGTATATATATACACATGCCTGTATCAAGCAAAATGAATGGGATTTCAATGATATCAACCAACAATATTGGGGAATCTACTTCGAGACTCAGAAGGCTGACCTGAGCCAAGTCAAGTGGATGCCTTGGCCTGTGAGGTAGGCACAGAGACATCATACAGAAATCAGGTCGGTTTATTTGCATCAATTTTAAGAGACCTCACAACAATCTCAGCATCACCGATGGTTCATAGGAGGAGCTCACCAAAAATGATCGCAGTTCAAATTGGCAAATGCTTAACATTTGCAATGCCAAGAAGGGTTCTGTATACCCTCCAGTAAACTAACATAGCTATCGAAAATGGGGATTTATAGTGGATTTTCCCATTAAGAATTGTGATTTTCCATAGTTATGTAACAGTTTACCAGAGGGTACAATACAGAACCAGTAAATATCAACGATCAAGGCAGGTTGCAGCAGAGTATGCCGACCAATCACTCGCCCGCCAATGCTTCAGCAATGCCCGGGACTGGTCGACACGAAAAATGTGCCTTTCAACTATCCAAAGGGAAGCCCTAACACGAGGCTACAAAGAGGAAAAACATGGTAGGATCAATCTGCAAGAATGGGGATATGATCGAGAAATGATGATTTGTTGATGGTTGGTTGAGTGAAATTGGGTTTAATACTGGCCCTTACCTTTGAGGTCGATGGTGGTTAGCAAGCCCGGAAAAAAAAACACACATTGTTGTTTGTGGTCGGCCGCCCCAAGCCCGCTCCTGCCTTGTCACCCCAACAACAAGTCAATTACCCTTTCAGTGGTGGATCTTCATATAGTTTGGACGCTGCTATGTTTTGCATAATTGTCATTCCATGGAAGTGGATCTTCCGGCACCTTCATAGAGATTTCTCCTTAGGTCCCTTGGTTCCTGTTTCTGCGTCGCTGTCTAAGGCAAACATCCGCAATGCTCTGGAAGTGGCGCAGAGAAATAGTCCTGGCGAACGCTCAAATTCCAGTCAAGGGACAAGCATGGCACGCAATTCGATTTAGTTTGGTGCACGGTCACACTTGGAAAGGCATGGCAAGAGATGATTCAAACGATATACATGTTGCAACAAAAGTGGCGTAAGAAGAAGCAAGCATGCAAAAACATCAAAGAACCATGCCCCGAGTGATGCAACGCACAATGCAGTAGAGTGAAGTATGTGAAGTTCACCCCGCCGCTTCAAACTTCTGTTCAGGTGGTTGAGCTTGTGGCCTCGGAAACTCCAGATTCGATGCCGTCATTGTAGACATCATTTGGATACTCCATGTGAAAAAGGCACTCCGCCTCAACCAGGAAGTGAGTCACCTGTGCATGGCCGAGCGAAATCGCGTACCGCTTGGGATCGGCTCCCATCAAGATTGTATAATCAGAGGGATTCAACCCACCCCAGTCAGCTAGCCCATATGACACCCCCAATAAGAAGGGCCAATCTTAAGCACCAGCAACCATAGTAAGGGCGAGTCTTCACCATCTATTATTCGGGGGGTCATTTTTGGAGGGTTGGTTGAATCCGGATGATATTGTTTGTACTGTATACTGTATACTGTTCCGATCGCAGCCCTGAGTTTAATCCCAGAATCTCCAGGTTCCCTTAGGGTCATGGATGTAGAACCAAGACTGGGCGGAGAAGAGGGGGTTCAAGGCTACTTGTGAAGCAGATGTCCAGCAAATTCCAGGGGTAGATGTTGATGTTGTTTCATGATCCAAACGGGTATGGATCAAGTCATTCTGTACCCAAAATGAGTCAACTACTCAGCCTGACCAGTCCATCTGCGGGCTTCAAGTCGTGACCCACAGCTCAATAGGGCAAATCTGTGGACACTGAGGATAGATGCTTTGGGAAAAACAGCTATGAAGAGGATCATTGCAATGCAAAGCTTGTTTGGGGTAGTTTCATGCTTTAATGTTTTTGCAACAAATGGGGTTACAGATAATATATGCATATATATATATATACATAGTGACAAAACTTGAATGTATGTAGATACATGCGTATATAATATATATGATTAGTGAGAAATCTATAATATATATATATATATACAGCGACAGTTCAGAATTTTATCACTATCGCCAGTTACTATGTATACTTCAGGAGGAACAAAGTTTATGCTTCTTGAAGGCTTTACAAAACATCCATCTCGGCCCACCGCGGATCACATTTCCAAGTCCATTTTGTGTGGCAGGTGTGGGACGGTCAATTATCACCCCGTTTTAAATATATAAGATTATAAAGCATTTGGAGGGTGGAAATCCGACCGGGGTACGACACAGTTCCA